>JAFVLL020028131.1:0-48572 GCA_021397915.2 Tor tambroides
AAGGCCCCCACCATCTTGGGCTGAGACCACCATAGTAATGACTGAGTTTGCCTTTCCATGTAGAGCGCGCGACAGTGAAATCACTCCTGAGAAAACGCACACCCAGAAGAAATATTTGCATTAGGTTTAAAGGTATCAGAATACATCAAGAAAAGCACAATTCCTCTTCATCATATACACACACCCACACACAACCATTCAAGATTGGGATCAGTAAAATTAAAAAAAAGAAAATAATACTTTTATTCAGCATTAAATTGATAAAAAGCAACAGTAAAGACATTTATAATGTTACAGAAGATTTCTATTTCAAATAAATGCTGTTCTTTTAAAGTTTCTATTCTATAAAGATGGCTCTCAAGACAACAAGATGCTGTGCAGTGCCAAGTTGTGGAAAAACAGTGTTTGCGTTGCATTCCTTCTGATCCCAACATTAGGAAAGAATGAATGAACTTTATTTTTAATGAAGATCCAGACCGCATCAGTAAGAACTTGATCCTTTGTTCACTTCATTTTACCATGGATTCGTTTACAAACGAGGAACAATTCGATGCAGGATTTTTATAAAGACTGAAACTAAAAGACGATTCTGTGCCAACTATATTGGATCTGAGAGTAATGTCGCAACACATTGTCACTTGCTTTGTCTCTTCTTACAGATTGTTTGATATGTATTGAGTTATTTATGCGTTTTTCACCTAAATCACAGCAACGTCTATCTATGAGGAACTATTAGCCAATCATAGCAGTGGGTGTTTACTTCCGAGTCTACAATCTGCCATGCCTATTCAAACAGAGCATTCTAATGAGGGGGGTTAAAAACAGGACAGAAAATAGCCTATTACTTCTAAATTATGTTTTTTCAGATATAAAATCTTGATAACATTATAAGTGGACCTCAGAGAACAGTACAAAATAAAAAGCAAAGGCAGTTCATGACCCCTTTAACCAGTTGTTTTCAACATAGAAAATAATAAGAAATGTTTCTTGAGCACAAAATCAGCATATTAGAATGATTTCTGAAGGATCATGTGACACCGAAGACTGAAGTAAGAGTTTGCATCATTATTTTAAATTGTAATAATATGTTCACAATATTACTGTTCTTACTGTATTTTCTGATCAAGTAAATGCAGCCTTGGTAAGCAAAAGACTTATTTTAAAACATTTTTAAAATAACAAGCTTTAAAGTTTTGAATGGCAGTGTGTATACACACATACACACCAATTAAAAATACAGCCAAGCTATTAATGATTAAAACTAATGTGTACTTTTAATAGTCTCACCAGTATCTTTGTTGAGGGTGAAGAAAGGTGAGCTCCCACCAGGTACAGTACGATATGTCACTCTGCCATTCTCTCCAGCATCTGGGTCGTGAGCAGTCACCTTCAGGACCGAGGTTCCTGGGGTGCTCTGCGTACTTAGGCTCACGGCATAGTTCAGAGGGTAGAACGCTGGGCGATTGTCATTTATGTCTATCAGGTCCACACGCACATAGGCCACTGAACTCAGTCCACCCTAGAAAAACACAGCCAAGTTTAAATCTGTTTAATGGTCTTTATTAAAAGGTCTGAACTGATCTGACCATACAATAAGATCTGAGCTGATCTGACCATACAATAAAATCTAACTAAATAATAATACAACCAACTGATGAAGGCTGACTCCATAGCCTTAAACAAAGAAAACATTTACAATTGACTATAATAATTGTACTGGACAAAATATTTGGATTAAAATTTGCAAGAAACACTGAAACATTTCAAAGGCTACTTCTGGGGGAGGAAATAGATTGATTATATTCCCTGTAGAGAACTGCAATCTGCCAAGGGCACAGTGTACATGTGGGATACGGTTCTTGCTGCTAAACATCTTGCCCGCCTGGCATCCCATATGGAGCAAATGGCATGTCAGGAAAAGCTTCAACTTATTAAATATTACAAGATGATGGTCTTTAGGGCCCAGCTGCCCCTGATTGCTTAAATGTGTCTCCTGAAATTTCCTTTCTTTGACGCCTGGCGCTTTAAAGTATTACTTAGGCACAGGATGCTAAACCGCTACTGAAGAATTACTATGGAGGCAAGTTTTTCCCCATTGGCTCCCTAAATGGACATTATTTGCGGCCCTTCTGAAAACAATCCAGTCACAGTTGATGTCACAATTGAATTGGTGAGGGATGTGGTTGCTGGGAATCACTGGACACTCACCCCATCCACAGCTGTGACGGTGAAGTCGTAGTTGGCTGGTCCCTGGTCACGATCCAGGCTGGTGGTAGTACAGATCTGTCCATTGTGCTTGCCAACGGTGAACTGAGACGGGGTCACACTGCCTGGACCAGAGCCCAGAGAGTAGGAGATGGAGCCAAAAGAGCCACCATCCGCATCAGTAGCTGTAACCTGGAAGAGGAGAGAACACATTAGATTAATGTTTAGCCAAATGTTCCGAAAAGCTTAAGGAGAGAAGCCAGACATTTTTAGTGTTTGGGACCAAGGTTCAATGGTATTTAATCAAAGTTCCAGACCTTTATTTATGTTAATCAGTGATTGTCTGTACACTGAATAGGAATAATTAAGTAATAATTGTGGGTAGTGGGTAGGTTGAGTGGAAAAAAAAGAAATCTCAATATTTTCAGCATAATATCTGGTATCAATATTTATGCATTTGCCATAAAATCATTTTAAAATGATATTTTTCCAGTGGTTTCGTGTAAATGACGATTAAAAAAAACTGTTGTCAAATAAATTACAAATGTAAAAATTAAAGTAAAATAAAAAATATATATATTTAATCTGTCTATCTATCTATCTAAATGATCAAGGAATGCTTACAATATTGTTTTGTAAAATATATATTAATAATACATTATATTAAATATGATAATACCTTGAAAATCAATCAATATTTATCAACATATATTTTTATTTAAAATATTTAGGTACAAATGTAAACGAATGATTGAATCTAAGTCTACGTTCACACTGTCAGTTTTTGGGATTGACAACCGCATTTTCTTTACAGGTGTGAGTCTCGAAATGTCTCGTTCACACAGCAGCTTACAGTTGTGTTTAGAATACTGTCTGTATGAACGTGCAATGGGAGTCAAGCCCGTATTCCTTACCAGTAACCATAGCGACAGTGACCAAAGTAAAATCAAAGATGGCGCCGTCCATAAAACTGAAAGTCTTATCACTTTCTGACACGACAAGAGTCCAATCGAGCCGCGAGTTCATTAGTCAAATCTTCATTAACAGACGGCAGCTTTTAAATTTGGGTGGAGAGCTGAGCATTTGAATCGCGCGGACGCGCGCAGAACACAAAACTGACGGGAGCGGCTCCGGGGGAAAACTGACGGGATCTAAAAATTTCAGATGACACGCAGCTCATTTCTCTGTCACTGTAAGTTACCGAAAACACATGAAAACACGAAACACATGGTAGACGCACGTTTGTGCGGCAGAGCGGCTCTCTCTCGCACTGTATGACGTGACAGACAACTAGTTGTCCAGTCCTGTTCCGTTCACACAGCGCGCGTGTTCCAAGAATGCGGTTGTGAGTCCTGAAAATTTACGGGTGTGAGTTCGGTTACAGAATGCGGTTGTCACACCCGTAAATAACCGAACTGTGTGTGAACGTAACCGTATTAAGGACTCAAATACAGGATTGACAACCGTATTCTGCTGCTGTGTGAACGTGGCCTAAGGTTCATTTAAAACCAGTTCATTCAAACAGCTTGAACTGATTAGAAGAAATGAAACTTCACTGCTGAAACTGAAATGAGACTATATTAAATATTTAAGTATATAAATGAGACTAGATATTAAAACATCTGTCTAGATGCTGTTACTTTCACAAGACAAGGAGAGATTGTGAAAAAGTTATTTGATCTTCAGGAAACATGTCTAAATAATATGTGCATTGTAACACAATGTTGAATAAAATTTAAAAAAAAAAACTATAACAGTATATATTAAAAAATGTAAAAAAAATAGTACAAATATATTGTGAATATTCAACATCCCCTCCAGCTCTAGCTTGAATTAAAATTTATATATTCTTCATTTTATATTCCAACACTCAGCACTTTCCTGTCACAAATAAACCTGCGACTCCACTGAGCAATACCACACATAACACATTTATCATAACACATTTATCTAACTTGGTTCACAGCCCTTGGCAATCAAACGTTGCTCTGGTGCTCTGCGGCAGGTACATATACTGCGGTAAACTAAGAGAGCACATGGAGAGCTCTTCTGCTACACTTGGGTTTGATCAATCAAGCCAAAAAGAGGGAAGCTACTGGCAGCTCCCAGACATAAAGACTTTCACAGCCACAGCGCACAGCTCAAGAGAGAACATCAGACAGATAAACAAATGGAATGAGTGAGAGAGAGAGAAAGAAAGACAGAAAGAGACTTGTATAGAGGTGATGACTATCTGGGAGAAAATGAAATGCCATTCCATGTAAATACGGAAAGTGAAATTACTTTCTATTCAGCTTCTTATTCATCAAATAAAAGGAAAAATCCTGCTTCGGCTGACATTTACCAACTCTCAAACAACATTACACTTCGGCCATGAGCTGTCTGGAGTGGATGACGGCTGAAACTGTGCAAACAGATCCTAATGACATTGAGATGAGGGTATCCGAGTCTGAGATCGGCTTCTGGCAAAGGCCGTGGAGCAAGTGTAGGAAAAATAATCATCATGAAGACAAGAAGTCTCAGCCCACAGCGGAGAGATGTTTCACCTTTTAACCATCCAAGCCCCTGAAGCAAAACCTGATATTTTACAGCCGAGCAAGGGGGGGCACGATATTCATAAACACCACACTACCTATCTTTATTCCCTTCATGCTGGCTTGACAGAAGTTGGACGCCTGAGGCCTGAACAGCGAGAGCTTGCGGTAACACACCGTGGAAAGGGAGGTTTGACCAAGGATCTGCTTCATGGACAAAGCCATTTTCCATAAAAGCCTGGCTTGGGCAGAGAAAGCTGGGAAACGTCTGGGGGACTTGTGGGTCTCAATGTAGTCCAACTAAAGAGCTCCAAAGCAGCACTGTAAGATAAATATTTCCTCTCGGTCACAGTGCTGTTCGAATAGAAAAGGAAGCATGTTGGTCACAATAAGAAATCATGTACTTATTACTGTACTCACCAAGCCATCTTTAAAACATCTGTCAGGTCGACTATATGTATGGAACATGCAATAAGTCGTTGGGAAACAATCGGTATTAAGCACGAAAAAGCTTCAAAGGTCGAAGACTGAAACCAGAAGTGGGATCGAGTTTCTTTTTCCATCTCGCCAACAAAAAAGGATTTAAATGAAGTGGCTTCTCAAAAGTGGGGAGAAACCCAAGCTCATAATTTTTAGAGTGTGTTTGAATATGTGGTGAGATGCCAGTAATCATGATGACTGATTGAATGATTGTCTTTTCGGGTCCTGAGGGGGCACCTAAAGTGCATGCAAACACAAAAACAGGCATATACGTGTTAACACACACACACAGGAGCCGAGGGATTTGGGGATGTACTGTTTAAGAAGTGGGTTGCCTTTGCCAGTACAATAACAGTTCATAAGAAGTTTAGTGGAATCTCAATCTTGACTGAATCATAAGTGGGTCAAAGTATGCTTGTGCTGCTTTCTTGAAATCTCTGCTAAACCCTCTGTGCTTTTCCTCACCGTAACTCACGGAGACACGTAGTCTCAGACACGCCAACAGGACACAAGAGCCAGATGACCTCAAAAACTGAATTTCACCCAATAAATTTCTTAACTCATCTCAAATGTTATAAACACTACATCACAGTTGTTTAAAAAAGCTAAAATGTGTCATTTCTGCACCACTGAAGTAAATTCCAAACATTTGAACACATTCTTTCTGTCTTACATTGGTTGGACAAAACGATAGTCCCGCCCCCAAACTCAAACCATTGGTCAAACCAGCTCAACTCTCGGGATGCTCAAACAAACAGGGGTTTGGTCTTTAAGTTAAGTGTGGTTTAAATGTCAATTTCTTTTCAGGGTGTGAAAGTGAGGCAAGAGTGAGGACGTTGGACACATTCTGGAGCTATAATGGTTCCCTCGTCTCTCTCTCATTGTGTGAGCGAAACATGCGAACCGCCCTGAGCGAGCCAAGCGAGACTTTGGCTGGGCAAACTGTTGCTGAGGAACAAGCCAAAGGAATCCAATGCTAACTTGTAGAGTTTTGTGGTTCACCCACCATTCCTCTTGACTCCTTTTTTTTGGGGAGAAAAAGAAACATTCAAGTAAGCGAATATAAGATTAATAGGGAGAAAGAATAAGCTTGTCCAGTTCTCATTAGTTTTTGCTAATGCAATGGATCTGGTTTCACTGTATAGGGTTTTCTCAAGGCTACACAGCTCATTTAGTGCCATATAACTGAGAGACCTGACTGATGCTTTCCCAAGAGGAACTGCTGTATATGTATATGACAATGAAGGTTTTTGATTTGCTAATTGACCACCTTGGAATGAAAATGCACAACTTTTACTTGGATGTCTGTTAAAATGTCTTTCGACAAAGCACTGACTCAAGGTTACCAGTTAGTTGGTCATATGATCACAATATTGCATGGTTTTATGATTGATAGAGGACCGTGAAATTGTTCTGTGGGATAATTTCCATGAAAATGAAGTCCAAGATCCATGATATGTAGATTTGCTAAGTTTAGTTCATTTAGCATGCAGAGCTGCATCATTTAATTCTGTGGCACGTTCCCATTCAAACAAACCATTTTACAGCATACAAGACTAACCCATCTGATCAAGAAGCTTTCGAAGCCAAACCAAACACTGCAGTCGACAGAACAGTTTGTGACCTTGCTAACAAGCCAATCAGAGTGTGTCAGACAAGTACGCTTTTGCAAAGCCCGTTCTGTACTACTGATCTTCTCAGTGAAGACATCAATAAACATAAAACCAAAGATTACATCAGCCAAACAGACAAAACCCTCAAATAACAGCGGTACAAGACAGCGAGTTGGTGTAACTTGGCACAGGGGTCATCTGGAGCGACATCTCTTACACAAACATGACATGGGGAGAGTACAGTTGTGACTTTGCTTAAATAACAAGAAACCCACAGTGTGATCCAACTGAAACAGCGTGATCTCACGTAAAAGAGTTCAGTTTCAAACATCTTGCCTTCTTTGCAGCTCATGTCAAGAGTTTTGACCGAAAGAAATGGTTGTTTTTATTTAAATGTTGCACAAACTTGCAGCAAGTTCTACATATGGGAATTGTGGTTTAGTTGGGAAACTATAAAAGGCTTAAACACAATACAGGAACTAACAAAAGTTAAAGAAATAGTTCACTCAAAAATAAAAATAGCTCCATTTCAAAGCAGTTATTTGCCGCACAATGAAAGCGGAGGGGGTCTAAGACTGTCAAACCACAAAAAAGGACCATAAAGCATTTAAAAAAGTATCGTAAAAGCAGTTAGCCACTATAATGTACCCAATACAGAGTGTGATGAAAACAGAAAAAGTAACAATGTAGACAAAAGTCCTGACAATATAACTGATTAAACTTGACTTGATGTTAAAACACATAAAATCCTTGTCTATGTAGTAGATTAACAAATTTACATAAAGTAAGCAGCTCACACAACATCATACCCAAATAAATAACCAAAATGACATTTTTAAAATGTTGTCACTCATTTATTTATTGGGAGGTCTGAATTATTTTAGCGAATTAGATTGTTTGGATGAATCTTTTCAATGAATTAAAGAAAATGATTCAGCAATAAATTTGAGTCACTAGCTAGTGTTCATGCACAGCAAATTACAATCTTGTGATGAAATAAATGTGTAGTTAAATGCTGTACTACAAATACAGTACACTCTACTGTACTTCAGATCTATCAATGACAAACAGGAAACAGTTGGAAATAACTAGGAAAAGAAAACAGTTTTCAAAATAAAAGACAAGCTTTTAAAGATCAAAATAAAAGAGCAGATGCAGGATATTTCTTTTTTGTTTCATGGAAGAAAGAAAGCTGTAGAAATGACTAGATATAAGATTAAAATGATTAAATGATGACAAGATTTCAATTTTGGGGGGTAAACTAACAAACCAAGGCCTCTAGTTTAAAAGTGGTGTTTAAATACATGGTATACTGTCTGAGATCTAGAGTTAATATCAAAAGTCTCTCAGTTTAAGCCACAATATGGCTTTCATATTTTCAATCTGGTGCTATATCTCATTTCATTCCATAGCGGGTAAGATAAGAGATCAAATGGAAAACAGCACATTCTTTTCTCAGAAGGATACTTACAGACAAAGCCAAGCACACCATAAACATACTATGCTCCCAATAATTTCAATACAGAATTTTATTGAAGCTATCATTCACATCATATGACTTCAGACAGACAAAAACAGCACACTGATGGACGATTCCCAAACCCACGGGAGGACATACGCGAACAATGACTGATGGACAAATACAAATATGAAAGCAGGCACTGAGTAAAAATAGAGATGGATGGAAGTGTAAAGAGATGTGTGTGTGACTGACAGACAGTGCTGAAAGGGGACAGAAAGACATGGACTGATAGATATTGAAGGACATGCTATGAGTTATTACAGCTGTTTATTGAGTGATCTCCCTCTTTCTTTTTCTTCTTGGCATCACTTCAGAGAGCTGAGGAAGAGAGGGAAACGGGATACCTCCTACTACTTTCTGGCCCTCTTGACCGGCGGCCGAGTGAAAGCCGCACATCCCTTCGGCTCATTACAGCCACAGAGCTGAAGCATCTGACATGTAACACGTCTTGCTTTTTTAAGACCGAGACTAGAAAAACAAATCTACCAGTTTTTTTTTTCATCCATGTTGCAAATTTATTTTATGTAGAAAATTTGAATATCACAAAAACAATTTACGAATACTGCAACATTTCCATCCCAAAATTACCACAGATTGGCGCAAAATTGGAATGTAAATGGAAGTTGTAGCCTGTAGGGAAACCACAGTGGCTCTTTTATTAAATATAATAAATGACTTGTGTTTAGAACACCCATACAAAATGTTATGACATACTTCTTTTTCTAGTATTGCATATGCCTTATGACTGGGAGTGACAGGATGTTTGATAGCAACCAAATATCTTAGTGAATTAACCAGTCATGTGACTTTTTGAAGTTTTTTTTTCTTTTTGATGAAAAACAATGTTTTTAGGTATATCTAAGAGTTTATTTAGCAAATGTTTTCAATATAGTTTAGCAAATACTGAATAAAATCCTCAAGTACCTCAATCAAACATATTTTTGTGCACATTTTGGAAATATGTATATCTATCTATCTATCTATCTATCTAGATAGATAGATAGATAGATAGATAAACAGTGTAGATTAGATATAGATATATTATATTAGGATATAGATATATTATATGAGGATAGTTAACTAAAAATGTTTTTAACTCTGTTATGATTTATTCACACTCATGCCGTTCCAAAGCCATGTGGCTTGCTTTCTTCTAAAATATCAAAGGAAATATTTAATGAATGTCTGATTGAATGATGGATGGAAATATTCGGCTTCTTTTTCAATGTAAAAGTTGCATTCCTGCCACCACTGAACTAAACTAAAAGTAGAATAATGGTGGCGTCATTAAAGTATGAAAGATTACACTTTGGGTTGTGTTTCAGGCAAAACCAGTTGGAACATGTATTGCATTAAGCATTGAGGCGAGTTATGATGTACAGTACACTGCCACTGTACTTAATGCACAGATATTCATTAAATGATCTCCTTTTATGTTCCAAAAAGTCATGGGTTTGAAATGAGATGATGGTGAATAAACAATGACAGAATTTTCATGTTTAGCTGAACTATCCCTTTAAATACTGCTGTTTATCACTGTTTTTCTGACAATCACATCTTCCAATAAGCTACCCCGCTGTCAAAACAGCTTACGGCTTGATAAAACATAACAGATTCACTGCATTCACTCATTGCCAAGCATTGCTCAAAAACCACCAAATGGACGTCCATTTGGACAAAAACAGCAAATAACATAACACAGACACGTGTTATGAAACATACCAGATGCATTCTCTCCGTAGTGAACTTTTTTATGACGCGCTTTCAAGTGGCTGGCAGTAACCCCAAAGGTCACCGTGACCTGCATCTACTGCAACGTTACACCTCAGAACAAGCTGTCAATGGGCGCAATATGGCGGTTTCGTATTAGCAAACATCACTTGCACATATTTCCTTCCTTTGAGTAATGGATCGGAATGACATCATCGGAGCGCTCCTCCAGATCTGTGAAGTACACGGCTCTCTCCAGATGTCCATTAAAAGGGATCTGCAGTATAATGGGATGCCTGTAAAACATCATATACATGTCAAGATCGCTGAGCACTCTAATTATTTCTTCATGCAAGGATGCTGGGCTCCATCCCGGTACGAGCCGCCCGCCAGGACACTATCATCAGGAAATGTCCAGAAAGAGTCAAAAAGTCTCAAGTCGAAAGCAGCAGTTGACACGGACTGGCCATGTTTCGCCTTTTTATCAGATGCAGACTCGTATTCTGGTAGTCGACCGCAATTTATGTCAGGTATGGTGTAAAGGCCTGAGTTTTGGATGTAAATATTGGGGTTGGAAGACTTTTGAAAGGTGTTGGTTTCTAAAATAACACAGCTTTGAGCTTTTCATCTCTGGCCTTGACGGTGACGGGGAGGGGTAGCAGCAGGTACTTTCAGCTGGGGTAAGGTGCAGATTTTTGGCAGAAGATCACAGAAGGGCCAATTCAGCATAAAGAGGACTAATGACACCAGGAGGACCGGTGCGGAGGGACTATAGAGTACGGTTTCCCCGTTTTCTCTCATGTCTCCATAACCGTGAGTGTTTGTCTTTCATCTGGCCTCCGCAGCTGGAGGTGCTTAAGGCATCAAACCATGTACGGAGAAAAGTGATAGATCGGGGATCTCAGAGAGGAGAAGCAGAGACAGAGGGGTTAATGGCTGCAAGAGGAGTTATGGGCTCAAAATGGACTTGGGGTAATAATAACTTGATGTGCTTTTAAAGAATGTGACATTCAAATGCATTTGAATAAACACTGATGTGCTGACAATGTCTGCACAGTTTAGCCAAGAGATCAAATTAAACACAAAAATTAAAATTCTGTCAGTAATTATTCTCCCTCATGATGTTCCAAACCCGGAGGCAGTTATTTTTTCCATGAAACACAAAAATATTCTTTTAGCTCTTTCCATATAACGATTTCATAACAAATTCATAATGAGCATGTCCATTAGGCTCTAAAAAGCACAAAAACCTAAAAATAAACAGTAGTCCATATGAGTCATGTACTATATCCCAAGTCAAAAATGTTATATATATATATATATATATATATATATTTAATTGTAGTAGTAATTATACGACTCAAAATATGTGTATACATATTTTTTTTTAAATTATTAATTTATGTTTAATTGTAGTAGTAATTTACTATATTACGAGTCAAAAATATAATATATATATATATATATATATATATAATATTTACATAATATTTACCACACACACACACACATATATATATATATATATATATATATGTGTGTGTGTGTGTGTATAATAATTTATATTTATATTTGTTGTAGTATTTAATGTAGTAGTATTTCATTTTTTTTAAAAATCACTATACATACGCACACACAAAGTTTTAACTATAATTTAATATTTAATGGTAATTTTTTCATAACGTTTTAATATTTAATTGTAATATAATTAATTACGTGATGTGCCAATTAATTAACCAAATTAATGTCAAATTAATTGCAGATCACTTTGGACTGAGAAATTATCCCAGAATTTATTACACATAGGTTTTTATATTAGAATTTATGATACAAAAATGTATATATTTTTTATATTACATTATATCATATCAGACAGATCATTACTACAGCTTCTGATTAAGTTATTTTTTACAGGCAGGTTATCTACTTGTAAATGATGTTTTTACGAGCTGGCTGTGTTTACTATTGACCTCTCTAAGGTCTCCTGAAGCTCAGACTGAGCAGGAACCCAGCACTATCAAAACTAAGACTCGTGCCACCTCTGACAAATCTTCCCCATGAGAATTGAAAGACCAAGCATTTCCAGTGGTCATTTTAACAGGAACAATAAACATGCCAAAAGCACCTCTGGAAATGTACGCCGGGTGACCCTTTGCACTGACCCCATCACACCTTACGTCTCAGAAGAAGCTCTGTGCTAGAGTCCCGATTGCTGTCAATTCAAAGACCCCACCGGTTATTTTTAAAATGCCACGGCTCTTTTCCGCTTTCACAGAAGCATGAAACCCCATGTTTTTGTTAAAAAGACAGAAAAGGAAATAACAAAATCATATGACTATATTAGAAGGTGATTATTTTGAACAACCTATTAATCAGATGTTGACACTGATGTTATAATAAATACATAAAATAGAATATAATGAATAATAAAAAAATGAAATAAAATTAATAATTAAAAAATTAAAAAGTGTGGATTTTATTTATTTATTTATTGTTTTTTCCACGCTCGTTTGGAAAAATGGGCCAAATAGCTTATTTATTTCAGGCATATTGTTGACCAATGTAAACCACCAAGCTGTAAACCAACTCCGCTCTTCAGAAACTAGAATGAACCCAGATGAATTGCACTGAGAGTTTAGTGGGATGCTGAAGGGATGTCAGCAAAGTTGGAATAATGCGAACCATGCTCGCTATGAGATCTAACAGTACTGATGTGGCTTATGGTACCGCTCTGCTGGTCAATAACTCCCTCGCAGGACTGCGTGCACAAACACAACACGCACACGGTAGCAAATTCCACCCGCAGCCCTGCCGCCTGGCACCCGTGTTCGATGGGTTGTTGAGAGGCTAGTTGCAGAGTACAGCAGGGTTTTTCCGATGGATTGCGGCCTTTGCATGCCTTCCTTGAAAAAAGTCAGAGAGCACAGCTTTTATGCGGGTCAAATGTAGTACGGTCAGTGCTTTAAAGTATGATAGTGGTAAAATTGCTTGTGGCTTACATGAAAATACATGGAATGTAAGTGGACTTGACATTATGTACACATCACTTCACTACTAGATATACTGCTTTCAATTAAATGTCATTTTAGATGCTGGTCAGTAGGAGTCACTGGCCACATCACTTGTAAATGTCCTCAAGGCAAAAGCTAATAGCCGTTCTCCTGAACTCAGTCTGGCTGGGTTTTAATGCTGCACAACACAGCAGAGGGAGCCAAATCAGACTGTCCACTTTCTACAGTCGTTCTAAAGTGATCTGTGAATGGCAACTGACAGTGTAATAATTTGCATATTCCTAGCCTGGAGGTACTGGATTTACATCTAATGGAAAGGGTGGTACTTTTTTCACAATTCTCTTTTCCCTCCTTTCCTGAAACACTGATCAATTTGAAAATTTTACAATTTTATGAGCAGACCCAAATATATTTCTTTTGTAAATTGTTTTTCTCTTAATAAAAATAAACATTTGGTGTAGATTTTGGCTAGACAATTCCAAAACAGCTATAGTTTACCTTATTTTTTAATTTAAAAAAAGTAAAAGAAAAAAAAAGAAAAGAAAAACTAACAATTATTATATTTTATTTAAATATGTACAGGTGCATCACAAAAAATTTGAATATTGTGAAAAAGTTCATTTTTTTGTAACTTATTTCAAAAAGTGAAACTTTCATATATTCTAGATTCATTACATGTAAAGTAAAACATTTCAAAAGTATTTGTTTTAATTTTGATGATTAGAGCTTACAGCTCATGAAAGTCAAAAATCCAGTACCTCAAAACATTAGAATATTTACATTTGAGTTTCATTAAATGACCATCCCTACAGTATAAATTCCGGGTATCTCTTGTTCTTTGATACCACAGTAATGGGGAAGACTGCTGACTTGGCAATGGTCCAGAAGACAATCATTGACACCCTCCACAAAGAGGGTAAGTCACAGAAGGTCATTACTGAAAGGAGTGGCTGTTCACAGAGTGCTGTATCAAAGCATATTAAATGCAAAGTTGACTGGAAGGAAGAAATTGGGTAGGAAAATGTGCACAAGCAACAAGGATGACCGCAAGCTTGAGAATACTGTCAAGCAAAGCCAATTCAAACACTTGGGAGAGCTTGACAAGGAGTGGACTGAAGCTGAAGTCAGTGCATCAAGAGTCACCATGCTCAGACGTCTTCAGGAAAAGGGCTACCAAGCCACTTCTGAAACAGAAACAATGTCAGAAGTCTTACCTGGGCTAAGGAGAAAAAGAACTGGACTGTTTCTCAGTGGTCCAAAGTCCTCTTTTCAATTTTGCATTTCATTTGGAAATCAAGGTCTGGAGTCTGGAGGAAGACTGGAGAGGCACAGAATCCAAGCTGCTTGAAGTCCAGCGTGAAGTTTCCGAAGTCTGTGATGATTTGGGGCGCCGTGACGTCTGCTGGTGTTGGTCCATTGTGTTTTATCAAGTCCAAAGTCAATGCAGCCGTCTACCAGGAGATTTTGGAGCACTTTATGCTTCCATCTGCTGACAAGCTTTACAGAGATGCTGATTTCCTTTTCCAGCAGGACTTTAGCACCTGCCCATAGTGCCAAAACCACTTCCAAGTAGTTTGCTGACCATGATATTACTGTGCTTGATTGACCAGCCAACATGCCTCACCTGAACCCCATATGGAATCTACGGGATATTTTCAAGAGAAAGATGAGAAACAGTCGATCCAACAATATAGATGAGCTGAAGGCTCAATAGTGCCTCAGCACTTACATATATATATATATATATATAAAATTTTATCTATCTATTTTACCAAAAATAATTTAATTATTATATTATTTTATATAAATATTTACAATATAGTATATTACATTAAATATTATACAGTAAATAAATATATTGTAAATATTTATATATTATTCATATTTCATGTTTGTGTGTGTGTATATTATAATTGGAATAAAAAATAAAAGGGGGGGGGGGTTATTGGTTGCAACTTGGTTGCAATATTTGCAACCAAGTATTAAAAAGTGAAAGTTTGATTTATGATTATTATTCTGTCCCATTACTTTTGGTCCCTTAACAAGTGGGAGGCACATATGCAAACTGTTGTAATTCCTACACCGTTCACCTGATTTGGATGTAAATACCAATACTCAAATTAAAGCTGACAGTCTGCAGTTAAAGCACATCTTGTTCGTTTCATTTGAAATCCATTGTGGTGGTGTATAGAGCCAAAAATGTTAGAATTGTGTCGATGTCCCAATATTTATGGACCTGACTGTAAATCCTGGGTTGTTCCTGTCATGGCCAGAAGTCTTTGATTTGTTCATGGTTGTTTCCAATTTGTAAATCAACTTTCAAAGCATATATTTATGAGAAAACAAACAAAATCAACAATGCCCACAAAAATTAAGCCCATTTCTCTGTGGTATGGGTCTTATTTATTGAAAAACAGCTATTGTGAGTTTAAAGGAAAAGTAATTCGGAACTATAAACATGCCAAGTAAGGTATGAATTTAAATTTATTTCAATCAAAAAACTTCTACAAAAGATCTGATGTTTTGACTTTACAGCTGTCATCAAACACGTAATTTGAACAAACCAATAACTACAAATTTTAAACTATGGTGTATAATTTGAAACCTCACAGAAAATATTGGAATTGTGTTCGCAAGTATTGTAGATGCAAGCACAAACCACATTTTCTATTAAAAATAAAAAAATTAAAAAAAATCAGTTTTTAGTATCTGTTGGCTGACCTGATCTTGCCACTTTGTTGACAGAAACAGTAAAAGATGAGACAGGAAACATGAAAAGACAAACTCCAACTCACATTGCTTACTCACAATGTGTCATTCCATATGCACTAACCTCTAAGCTCAAAATATTTCTATTCACATGACATCATCAATCTCTTACAACCTTTGTAGAAATGTTCCCTGACCAGAAAAATCCACAAGATCTCAGAGAAACGCCAGAATGCGCTGCATAATTCCATTGTTTGTACATGACGCTCTGAAACAACAAGTTCCTGAAATGGAAGGCAGTAAACGCTTGCCATCTCACAGTGGCTGCAGGCACTTCATGGTCCAGATACACATGACAATGGAAAGGTGCTTTACTGTTGCACAGGGACCTGGAGACCACTTCACAAACATGCTCTTTAATTTCACCAGGCTTTAATCACAGTCTCTGCTGGAGAGAAAAGCACTCGTTTGCCTCAAGCTCATCACAAACTGGCACACTGTGTTCATCTTGCTGCATAGTATGGGAATGGAAACTCCTATTTACACCACATTTCTGTTTAAAAGCCCATTTGTTTTTGGTTTCTTTCTTCTGTGAAGCATTTTTACAAAAATGTTTTGTGGGTTTTCATACAATGGAGTCCAGTGTTGTTTAAGACCTCACTGACTTTGATAACATGGACAAAAACATGCTATTCTTTTGGGATTCACAGACAAAAGAAAGTCATACACAGTTAACGTGGCATGAGAAATCATTGCGTTCAGTAAATAAACTTAGCATAAAGGCTAATAAAGTACCAAATGTTACACAAACTGTTGTTTTTAATCCAAATTAGGGGTAACCGGTTAACCGTTAACCGACCGTAAGAATTTTGACCAATTAATACAATCAATTAAATGGTTTAAAAGTCATTTATTTATTTATTTTTTAGTAATTTATCAAAATATTTTAAAAGGTTTGCTGCATGGTTAAAATTCGCTACGCGTAGGCCTATAAAAGATTGCGTTTTTAGAGAGAAAAAAAACAGCCTAAGTCGCGTATAAGTCACATTTTTTTATTTCATTGAGAAACAGGCCTAATGCCGACGCGAAATGTTTACAAACATTACAATAAATAATGTAAACATAGCTAGGCTATTTTAGTTCCCCTCACTCCACAACAAATCCTTTCAATTTAACAGTATTTAGAAAAGAACAAGAATTAAAAAGAAGCTGTAGCAATATAAACGACAAGCCAAAACGAATTCATTTAGGCTAAAACGAAACTGAAACCAACGTTGGGTCTCTCATTCGACACAAAATCAAATGTTTCCGTATTCGCGGTGTATTTGAATGTCAAAATATTATTTATTATGTACTTCACTTGCGTTCTAATATTCAGGTAAAACAAAATGTTTTGAATAACTTCACGGCGGTACGGTGATAACGCTTAACTGCACTTGGTTTCCTTTTGCGCAGCACAAAAATGAACCAAAACTCTGCATAGGCTACTTGTTGCAGAGTTTTTACTTTCGTTTTCTTAATTTATTATTTAAGTAAAAATATATTTCTTGTATAGGCCTATTTATCATTACATATATATATAGCCTAGCTTTATTATTTTTCTCCCCTCGCAGAGGCGCTGCAGGTGCGTGATGTGATATGATATGACCATGTGAATCCTCATGTTCTGTTGTTTGCTGCTTTTTGTGCATGTAATATTAATCCCCAGAAAACAAATGTTGGTATTTTTAACAGGTCACAGACACATATCCTTTCTAATTTATTTCAGCTCTAATTTAAAATAATCTTGTCGGTTAATGGTTAATAACCGGTTAACGAGCATCGGTTGTCTGTTAGGAAAAATAACCGAAATGAACATCCCTAATCCAAATGATGAAATATACGCAATATGTTTAATATACTGAATATATATCAGGGTTGTTATTGTTAACTAAAACTATGAAAAATATTTTGGTTAACTGGAATAAAGCTGAAATAAAATCAAATATAAATATTAGATGAAACACTAAACAAAAATGAGAAATGTTGCCTAGTTAGTTCAGTTTGAGTTAAAGCATTAAATGTAGCTGGAAATACTAAAAGCTGAAACTATAAATTAAAATGAATTAAAGCTAAAGAGAAATATTACAAATAATAATAATAATGACAAAAAGCACATAAAATGAAAAACATTAAACTAAAATTAAAATGAAAACAGAAAATATTAAAAGCTAAAATCTAAAAATTAAACCTACTGTAATTCAAATAATTAAAAACTATATTCATAAAAACTACATGCATATACATAAACACACACAAATAAATAAATTCCATATTCTTTACATAAGACTCATATAACTCATTTTCTTCAAGATTCATATAACATCTATATATTTCTATATATTTCTTTACCTTCATTAAAGTGCCTCTATTATGCAACTTTTAAAGTTCCTAATATTGTTTTGGGAGTCTCCTAACAAGAGGTTTACATGCATGCAAGGTCAAACAATGCTTTCGTTTTCTCAAAATATGCATTTAATATCACCTAATTTTCCAACGATTCATAAATGATTCATTTGAAGCAGTTCTAAGATTCAGTCTCTCTAAACTCCTCCTTTCTGTGAGCCTACTCTGCTCTGATTGGTCAGATGGCCCAGTCTGTTGTGATTGGTCTACTGCGTACAGCATGTGTCGGAAACAATACGCCCATTGCCACAGCTCCGTGTTTTGATTTATTTTCTCTCTGGTCCTCAAATCTGATTGGCTGATAAGAGTGCGAAATTCAAGCGATATCATAACTCCAACCATTTCACTGTTTGTATCACTCCGTTTGCAGTATTTCTCACAGCAAATGTCATGGCAGACGCCCAAATCCACTATAATTTAAAAAATAGTACTGTTTTTGTGTCACGGAAATAGTTTTAAGATTTTTTTTAAGGTGAGAATGTAGTTTTTAAGACTTCAAATATACAATTTGTTAATAAAGTTGTTTGTGGCCAGTCAACGAAGAAAATTAGGCGGGCATTTTGCAAATGTGTTACCCCGTGATGTGCAGCCAGAAGTGAGATTCGAGTTATTAACGACTTGTTTAAGCTGTTCAGAATCGATTCTTTCTTTTGGGAGACAATAACTTTATTTATAGTGCACTTTCAGCTTTACAGCTTTGCAGATCATTTGCATTCACATACTGTACAGCTACATTACACACTGCATGAAAGGCAGTATTCGAATTGGCATAATAGGGGCACTTTAAGAAAAGTTGTCATTACCCATTCCAAGGTTCTTTTATCCTTCCTGTCCATCATTTTTCCCACATCTTTTAATCTCAAAAACAATATATGTGTGATTACAGTGTAGAACGACCCCTAAACAAGTTAAGATCTGAACCAGCAACATTCAGCACAGAGGGCCGTCATTGTGTGTGGCGGGCCGGACGCTATCATTTTAAAATAACTGTTTAGGTCACACAGTCCCTATAAACACACATGGGCCCGTGCCACTGGCCAATAAACACGGCTTTCTGTGAGGCCCGCTGGGGCTGCTTACTGGCATGTGCCAAGCCGTGCTACGACGCTCTGGGCCGCAGCCCTCAGACGACTGTTTTTAGAGCAGTGGGATGGTCCCAACAGAGGTCATTCCTCCTCTGGTTCAAGCCAGGGTCGAGTATAGAAAAACACACAGTTTGGTGAAGGAGACGGCACAGGCCAGAGTGTGTTTAGATCAATTTCTTCGGTTTCGCTGGCACTTGTTCGCGCAAGTAAACAGACTATTCATTTAGCAACCTACACATGGTCGCTAGAGGAATAATGACCTCTGTGAAAAATGACGGTGAAGTTGCTTTTAAAAGTGACACAAAAAACTGAATCTGTTGGGCCAAAGTCGGTAGACATCCTGTAATAAAAAACATGCAATAGAGATTCACAGTTTCTAAGTGCTTGGAAAGTATTAATGTTTGGCATATTATAAGGTGTGACACGAATCTGGGTGGTTTGCATTATGATAGATGAGGTGACTAATGCACATTTGTATGTACAAGGCGAGCACAGCTGCAAATACGTTTGAAAGTAAAAAAAAAAAACTAAACCTCGCTTCTCAGATATAAAATAATTAAGCTGTCTGCATCAACGCACCCATTTATGAACTTTTGCATGCATGTTACACCGGGAAATATTTAACTTAAGCCTAAACATTTATAATGATGAGTGATCAGAATGTAACTTATTCAATTGTCACTTAAATACAAGCACACTTCTTTCATTATACTGAGTTAATTGCATAATGATATTGTAAAATAAGCTATATGTAATATATATAGCATTGAGAGGAGACAAATAAATCACTCTCTTGACACATAAATCCAAAAAACAGGAGGTAGCCTATCAACAACTGTGTAGTTTGATGCATTCTCTCTTATTTTTCAGTCATCCAAGTCTCGCTGTACTGGCAGAGAGAGAGTTTACAGTCTCTGCTACGTGTTAACTTTTGGTTTTTGTTGCCACAATGCTATTTTTTGCACTCATGAAGAGTTCCAAAAGCTCAGAGACAGAATTTGTGCTTCGGTATATGCCAATTATTCCATATCGTGCTAAAAAAACAGTCTAAGATGGTCTCTCAGCCTGGTCAGACTTGTCTGGTTTGATGGTTTCAAAGGAGTTCTGGACTCTTTCTAGCTGACCAACCTGCTAGACACCAGTCTGCCAGATCTAGAGACCACCTAGACCAGCTTAAACCAGATAAGAACAGCAAAACTTATGAAGGTGCACTCACTGGTTGAACTGTTCATTTAGTGCTGTGTTAACATGCACACACACGCACAAAATTCTGTGTTTTGTTCTACAGAACCAGTGTTCTGGTCCAGCTGCTTCAGGCAGATCCCAGCCACCTCTTCAGCGAGAAAACAAAAGAAATGGCGTGTGTTTTCTCACGAAACAACAGCTGGTGCCCAGATAGAACTGCTATTTCCAGCCACTGCGCTCCAGATCTGAAATATTTAAACATCTTTTGCACAACCTTTGACTCTTCCTGCAAGCTTTACACTGTTTATATCAGAGTATATATATATATATATATATATATCTTACCCTAGACAAACACAAAAGCAATGCAGGAGACTTTGGAGAGTGAAATCCTGGAAAACCTGGAAATGGTTTTCTCTCTTATGGGGTTTTTCCTCATGGGGGATTTCAATCATTCTAGTGTGAAGATAGCTCTTTCTTAAAGGGATAGGTTATCCAAAAATGAAAAATATATAATACTTTACTCATCCTCATCTTGTTATAAACCTGACTGTCTCTTGTCTATGGAATGCAAAAGAAGATATTTTCATAAATGTTGGATTCCAAAACAACATTGAACCACTGACTTTCATTATATGGACAAACACTGAATAACACAAATTTTTCAAAATATTGTTGTTTTTTTGTGTGTGTGCCATGCAAAAGCCCTACATGATAATGAACTTTTTGCCATATTTGTGCTGATTAGGGTTATCATAGTTAACTAAAACCAAAACCATGAAAAACACTTCTGTTACTTGTAATAAGTAACTTGTAATAATAAATGTTAGCTGAAATAAAAATGTTTTAAACATATATTTTCTTTCAGCTATTTTTGATTTCTAATTGTCATTTAGTTTATGTAAAATAATTAAAACTATAATAAAAATGAATAAAACCTACAGTATATAGACATATTTTTTTTAAAAACTATAATATAAAAAAATAATAATAATAAAAATGAAATGAAATTAAACTATAATAGTAACATTAGGGATGATTTTGACTATTTGAAGCTCCGTAGGACTGATTTTACGCATCTCATTTTGTGCAGAGGGCAAATTGGTGGATGGTGCTGTTGGCCTTTGGATGCATTTCATCCTAAATCAACTAGACAAGCCCAACACACTCTCTACATCACTTAATTCGCCCCCTGTTAATTTATAGCACAATTATAGTTGAGTCACTGAGATGATGCACTTCTTGAGGCATCTCAAAAACAATCTCTTCTATCCTGCTCCAGACCTACATAAAACATCTTCAAATCTTCAGCATCCTCCCATTCCATCTCGTTATCACTCCGTGGAGATTTGAAATTTAGTTTAGATAAAAGAATCACTTATACACTTAAAGATTTTCTGTAGCACTGTCTTATGGTTTCTGTCTGTATACAGATGATATAACATGAGTGCTTTTCTTCCATCGCTAGTGATGAGTATCCTAAGGATCGACTCACTTCTGATGTATAGGCCTACTTACATTCAAATAAACAGGTCTGATTCTGATTCATGATTCTTGTGAATATGGAATTTGTGCATACAAACCGTCTGCTAGTCTTTCAAAAGCAAAGCCAAATGCACTTAACCTGAGGGTCAGCCATGAGTACATGATGGCAATAAATGCTTTTGAGTTAAACTGTAAAAGGATATGACCATTATTATAGGTCTGTGTCTGCAAAATCCAGAAGATGTCTTAAAGAATATTTATTCAGCTGTAAAAACAATTAAAAGGTCATCCTGTTCTCATTATATTGTGGTTTAAAAGAATAGCTTTGTGGTTTAAAGGAAAAATAGTGTTTATTGTTTGATTTGCTTATTCCAAACACACAACTTGTGAATTACTTACAGTACTTGAGGATTATTGTGATGTTTTTATCAGCTGTTTGGACTCTCATTCTGACAGCACCAATTCACTGTAGGTGAGTAAGTGATACGTAAGTGATGCTTTTAGGGCCAAATTTCCTAAACGGAGAAAATTAGTGTTAGAGCGCATTTACATAAAAGCGTCGATGGGAGGGGAAAATTCTGTGTGTGATTTACTGACAATGCACGTATTAAAGAACACAGACGCAGCCAGATCATTTCCATAATGACCAGCGCAATCTACCAAGAGCAGCGCAAATTAGCGCCGGCTTTAAAGGGTTAGTTCACCCCAAAATGAAAATTCTGTCATTAATTACTCACCCTCATGTCGTTCCAAACCTGTAAGACCTTTGTTCATCTTCGGAACACAAATTAAGATATTTTTGATGAAATCGGAGAGCTCTCTGACCTTCCATAGACAGCAAGTCAACTGCAATGTTCCCCGGTCCAGAAACGTAGTAAGGACATCAGTAAAACAGTCCATGTGACATCAGTGACTCAGCTTCAATTTTGTGATGCTACGAGAATACTTTTTGTGCACCAAGAAAACAAAAATAATGACTATATTCAACAATTCGTGTTACTGTCTTCCGCCATTTTAGAGAGTATCAGTGCATACGCACGCTTTCCCCTAAGCATAAACAAAGCTGATTACGCCGATTACGTTCTTGCGTGCGCTTTCCCTCTGAACATAAACAACGCTGATTATGTCGATTACGTACTTACGGACCTCTCCAAAATGGCGGAAGATGTAACTCGGGGGAGAAGAATTGTTGAATAAATTGTTATTTTTGTTTTCTTTCCACACAAAAAGTATTCTCGTAGCTTCACAAAATTGAAGTTGAGCCACTGATGTCACATGGACTATTTTAACGATGTCCTTACTACGTTTCTGGACCTGGGAACACTACAGTTGCGTTGCTGTCTAGTGAGGGTCAGAGAGCTCTCCGATTTCATCAAAAATATCTTAATTTGTGTTCCGAAGATGAACAAAGGTCTTACGGGTTTGGAACGACAAGAGGGTGAGTAAATAATGACAGAATTTTCATTTTTGGGTGAACTATCCCTTTAAGACTTGCTTTTTTAGGCGTTAAATAATGGCGGAAATACCAGTAATTTGACGAGGACAAACATTAGTAAATCGCGTTGCGTGATTCATTGTAACACTCTCCTCCCATAAATTTTGCGTCTGAAACTGAAACTCCTACAAATGCATATTCAATAATGTCAGGAGCAAAAATTACTGTCTGCGCCTTTTCAGCGCTAATTATTCACTGCGCGTCTTTATTAAATCCTGACAGTACTATTTTAAAGCCAAAAGACAGTTTGCGCTGGCGCAAGCTGTTAGTAAATCTGGCCCTTAAAGTTCTGCAGAATTTGTCATTACAATTTGTCATTGTCACTACAAAAAAAACATCAGTTTCACTTGAAAAGTACTGAATGAAAAGTCTGCAGGTCTTCACAGCATCCCTCTCTTGGAGAAAAGTTATGAGCATTCAAAATTCATAGAAATATGTAACAGATATAAACTTCACATATTGAACATTTTAACACTGCGTCCTCTGCAGTTCAGAGCTGCCTGGAGTGAGAAATGTAACAAACCTTCAGCAAAAATTTGTTCAATAAGAAGTCTGCATGCTCTGCATCATTTATTAGGTTGCTTAATGGTATGTGGGGTGATAACACATTCCCTATGATGAGGCACAACAGGGCGTCCACACACTCAACCCTAATGTATCACAGATCTGATGATATAACATTATATCTGATCGTACACGGCCAGAGAATGTGTCGGACACAAGTGGGGATTGTGATATCACACATTCTCTAGATAGAGAGATACGTCACTGAAAACGTTTCAGGGTTCATACGTGCAGCCAGAAGCATAGGAACGATCTGTAAGTTATCAGATTGGCTCATGAATATTAATTAGGTGACACAACGTTTGCATTCCCTCTGTATATATAAAACAGTACAAACCACAAACCTCAATCTCAAACATAAATATAATGTGACTGTGGTTTTGACCATTTATTATTTTGAAGAGATAAGATACGTCAGAGAACTGAGTAATGAACCCATTTAATGATATAAAACAATTTAGCAGTCACACTGCAAAGGCTAAGTGCTCGGTTATGTTTTATATTGCCTCCTTGTGGCAGATTAAACTAAGGCTAATCTGATCAGTCGTGGGTATGACTGCCATGTGAGGTCTGGGATCAAAGGTCACCTAAACGGCCACCTGACCCCCTGTGACCTTTAACCCCGACACTATCCATTCTGTCTTTTATTTGTGACATGGAGGGTGTCTGCATAAGTGACCCTACCTGCAATGAGATAGGATAACTGATATGTCTAGATCAGTTTATACAAAGAGAGGAAATTATAGTTTCTAACATTTTCTTGTATTACAGCACCTTGGGCTATAACATTTTTTTTTCTGTTTTTGAAAGCTTAAATACAATAACGTTCAAAGGTTTGGAGTCAGTAAGATTTTTTTAAAATATATTTAAAATCAGTCTCTTATGCTCACCAATGGTTGTACACTAAAAATATGGTAAAATATGATTACATTTAATTTACTAAATTTTCTATTTTAAAAATGTTTTATATATTTTTAAATATTTATTTTAATGTTTTCAATTTGTTTTTGTGACAGCAAAGCTGAATTTTTAGCACCCATTACTTCAGTGTCATATAATCCTTCAAAAAAAAAAAAAAAAATCTTATATGCTAATTAATGCTTAAGAAAAATTTCTTATTATTATCAATGTTGAAAACAGTTGTAATGCTTAATATTTTTGTGGAAACCTTGATAGATTTCTTTAAACAAGCTTTGATGAACAGGAAGTTCAAAAGAACAGCATTTATTTAAAAAAAAAACTTGTAAGTTAAATTTTATCACTTTTTATCAAACTTTTGTGTCAGTGAAATGTTTTCCAAATTAAATGGTCTTCCATGAAATACAATAAATCCTTGGCCATGTAATGTTCTCTTTTATCAAATGTTCCATTTTTAAAGTTCAAATGCTATTTTCAATCCTTGTTATTCTCATCTGCCTCTGTAATTAGATGTATGCAATATCTCCTGCCTCTAAATAAAACAAATGATCTTTAGACTGCTCTTCTACTCCAGTCATTATTAAAGGAGAAACCCAGCAATGGAAAGTTTTCAGTGAGCACAAATATAATTTTTCAGCCTTAATATGAGACAGTGCTGTTTAAAGCCTAATCCTATAGTAGAACCTTCAGAATGAATTCAGAATCCTTGAGGATTGTCTGAACCACACAAACCCCGTCCCAGGCTGGGATGAGATTCAACTGTTACCATGGCATTTTTCTGAAGTGGCTTTTTCATCCAAAAGCATTTATTTTTCACTGAGCCTGGTGTTTCTCATAAATCAGAGACTCTGTCACGGTCTTCTCTATTGTCATGAGTGATTCGTCACTCCAATGACTTTAGACGGGTCACAGTTTTGAGTTAAGACATCTGGGTCTTTTAATGTCAGAGCATATATTGTTATCTCTATGAAAACATTACATGCAACAGCTTTGGCATATGAAAGAGATGACCATAAATATCTAGACAGGAACGTGTGTGTTTGATTTCCAATGATGACAGTGTGCAAGCAGTGACCGATGGCGTTTAAGAGGGGACGGGTTATAACGACACACACATGCTGGGCAATTTGTCTTTCAGGCCATATCTGTCACAAAACACTCCAGCAATACATGCAAAAGGAAATTAAACATGTGCAACACACACCTGCACCCAGATGGACTCTAAATTCTGATTGGATGAGCCCTGTTTGAAGTCGTAAAATAACTCATATGCACACAACCTTAATCATTAATTCAATTCTATATTAATGTGGACATAAACAACCTAGTTTCTTCTCATCTTGACATGTATAGGACACATTCTGCTCTATTTAAATAAAGTGAAGCAGTCTTATGCCATGAATGTATCTAGCATGGTATAAATGGTGTAGTTAAACCTCTTGCAGTTGATGCACACACACACACACACACACACACACACACACACACACACACACACACACACACACATTTTCATGCCATCCAGCCCAGCTTATACACATGTTCAAAAACTTGCTGACAGCTGGCTCTCCAGAGACTTGACCTGTAACTTGACTCAGTGGCCTCTTCCACTTCTATTTAATTGAGTCGAGATGCAATAATGAGAACATGTCCATGAGGTTCAGGCTGACGAACACCACACTAAATACCTTGTGTTTGCTTCCCAGAAGCTTTATTTGAGAGTACAATGCTGAATCACAAGAAATCTTGGAAGTCTTAAATCATAAAGCTTAAAGACAACATGAAACATTGAATTTGTAATCCATTTAAACTGCATAATGAGACATATTTCCAAATAAAATTAAATAATCAGTGAGAATTATCCACTTGGATCATTAGGCTATGACATTATTGGATGAAAATGGTTATTGGGTAATATTATTTCTCCTCACCCATATGGACTTGGTTACATCCACAAAAAATGGTTTTAGAGAAAGTTATTATATTTTGATGAAAGATTATGAAAATAAGCATTTTTTATTGTATATTTCATTTACAATCAGACTAGAGACATTATAACTATGTAATAACAAATTGTTCAAGTCAACTTTCAGATGTTTTTGGTCTTCTTTTTATTCATCTTGTTTCTAACTACACAAATATGTAGAGGTAACATTATGTTAAAATTATTAACTTGCTAAAATAACCTATAAAAATTACATTTTAATACCAGTGGATTTCAGGTGAAAATAAAATATATTTAATTAAATAATAATATATTAAAAAAAAAATTCATTAAAGAATAATACATTTTAAATTAAAATATATTTTATTTTTAACAACATTTTTTCTATTTTTTTCTCAACTTTCAGGGGTCATATGGTTCAGCTAAGCCCACATTCCTACAAGATCATCCTTTTTGCTTCCTCTTTCCCTTTCATCCTTCTGTTCTCAAGTTACGCAATACTGTGAATTGCATTTTAAGACTTCAAGCACAAGCATGAATGTGCATAACAGAGAATGTGGTCTCAAGACAGGAAGATTTATGCCGTCTGTAATACACCTCTATATGGACATCCACGTGAGGCTACATATGGTCTTCATATCAGTAGCAGTAAACAGGCTAGATTTCTAAAGCACCTGTAACATGAAAGGCGTCCATATCCGCGTGCGTTTTGTTCTGGCTTTGTAGGGGCAGCTTCTGAAGCCTCTTTCCAATGCAGGCCGTTCGGTATTAAACTGTCAATATGCTTCCTCAGCCCGGATGCAGCCTTGCTAGAGCAATATTGAGAGGTTTACTGACCCAAACTATATTTCGTTTTATAGAATTAAATTAATTAATTAAAATAATTTATTAAAAATAAATTAAAAAGTAAATAAACTATCTATTTGCTTATTTACTATTTTTAACAACATATAAACATAAGTTTCTCTTTCAATAAACAGTAGACAAAAAAGAAAATACTGAAGGAACAGGGTTCAAACTTCCAGTTGGCACTGCAGAAATTACAGGTCTTACGGGAAGATTTGAGAGTGCTGGACTGAAATCTACTGAAGCTTTGCAACACTTTAGGGAAATTACGGTTTTTCTATTTTTCCGGCTTACAGGGGAAATCTGCTGATGGGGCAAAGACAAGCCACTGGTCACAGACACTGAACCACATTAAAACGCAAGTACATGACCCTAAATTACAGAGAGCCAACATTAGATCGCCGTTAACTTTAATAATTTAGCAGTAATTGCAAATCTACAGCACTGCATTTTCCAAAAAAGAAAGTAAGCACCATTTAACGTCGACTACTGTACGTATTACACTGTATTTAATTGCCATGTTGGCAGTAATAATCATCATAGGTCACTAACCACCACCTATAAAAAACATCAGATCAGTGAACCTGGGAGGTCCCGGTCTGTCTTTAATAACAAGAGACAAAGCATCATTATTTTCTTTTTCTGTACTGAAATAACATGTTACGAATATTATCATTTTGGTTTAACTTATTAAATCCAAATCATCACTGATAGATATTATAAATTATAAGACACTGTTCCAAAACCTTCTCAGCCATGAGTCTGCATAACAGGAAAAAAAAAAAAAATATATATATATATATATATATATATATATATATATATATATACACGCACACACACACATTAACACACAAATAGTAGGTACAAAAAAACTATATATAAAACTATATCGAACTATTATTATTAAAATGTTTTGGTACTGAATTAAATAGGTGCATAAACACTCTAAAAGAAAGAAAATAAATAAATAAATAAATTTATACTTCTCTCGACTGATTTTGATACAATGCATTCCGGCATTTTTTTTCTCAACAAAAACATTAAATTCTGTTTTAGATTTTTGCCAAAGAAGGTTTCTTCAGGAATAAACTTTGCATCACAAGTGATTTCTATGAATTCATAACATGCTGCCTAAGTAGGCAGCTCACTAGGGCTGAATTTGGAACAACATACTAGCATACTACTCATACTATACTGCCATATAACGATAAAGTAGAATCAACATATGGCAGATACTGCATAAAAATTGCTCTTCCAAATTCAGCTTATGGAACATCACTGGAGGAGGTCAAAGGTTATAAAACTATATATCACAATCCCTGCTATTTAATTTAAACTGCTCTCTGAAAGCATATGGTTCTGTTATCTCATTTGGTTTGTCTAACTTTTTAAATTAAATGTTTTAAAAACTTTTTAAAACAAAAATAGAGTTCACTGTAAGAGGTCATTTTAGATAGATGTGAAATCTTCAATTATTCTGGCATCTATAAGAAATTTAGAAAAAGTTCCTAAATACAAACACATGGAACTAAAGTCCTTATTGATATAAACAGCAGAACTGGGGCTAATGAGGGATTTGAACATGCATGCTGTAAGACCAAGTGCTGCTCAGGACAGGCAAGTGTTAAGTGGAAAAGCTGAACTCACTCAAAGAACAAGTGTATTGTGCTTGTGAGCAACAGAAAGAGAGAGAGATGAAGAAAAAACGAAGGGAGAGACAGATTAATGATGAATCATGGGATCTAGCACGCTTTGCCTCACCAGTAAAACCTAAGCTCATTTGATGGGTTAAAGACTCAGGTCTCACATGATGGCCAATGTGCTTTGAGAAGAAAAAAAAAAAAACAGCAGAAAGCGTGTGAAGGGTATGGAGAAGGAAGGGGTCCGATATTCAAGAGGATTACGTCTCATTTCTGGTACACAGCGAAGGGCTAAAGGCAGCCCGACACCACCAGATAAAGCTACGAGGAGCTAAAGAGTTGAGGCTGGACTCTTATAATAATACATTAAGACAGAATGGGGGGGCCACAGCTGTCATCCTGGCGGTCTGGCTGAATTAAAGATGGGTTGAGCTGACATAAGACCAAACTTTTGAGCCTTGACTACTAATCTCTCAGTAACTTCAAAACCGCATTTAAAATCCAACTGGGCCGTTTCATAAGCAACAGCGAGGTTTTATTTTTCATAATGGCATATGAAGACATCAAGTTACATTTGAACTTGAAATAAATTCAGGTTTTTACAATCTGCAATTGCCATACGCTTTGTATTCTGTGAATTATATGTATCCTGAGAGCTAGTTCTTGTTTTTGAAGACATAAAGCCCTAACTGGAGACAGTACATGTGTGAAAGTACTGTTTGAAGGCATCTGCTGTACTTTTAACAGTGTGTATAACACATATTCAAACCAAAATACCAAGACTTCTTACAGCTCATATGTGAGTATCTTTTAAACCAAATGCAGAGTTTTTTTTAATGATAATGTTTTATGAGGGCAGTTGAGATGCAAACAAGAAAAGATGCAAGATGCATGATTTGTGGGTGGTGTGGATGGAATTTTTCTCGCAATTTTTTTTCCTCATCAATCACGAACACCGCTGACACTGCACTTCTGTCCATTCACGGGTACATCCACAAAGAGGTCTATCCAAGAAACGCAACAATGTGAATAGAAACCGCTATGGTAGGGAAATCACTTTAGGTCTGTTCCTTCGCCTTTCTCTTGACAAAGTCACGGAAAAAAGCACTTGTCTTGATTTATTACTGCTTGCAGAGACTATTTCTGACAGCCTATATCTCACATTTAACTACACACTTAAGGAGGCTGGACGTATGCAACTGCACTAGTGAGTCGTCAAACAAAGTCTCTGTACGCAATGGCCAAAAAACCTAAATTCCTTGGACCACACAATATCCACAAATACAGCATTAACTCTGGTTCTCATAGGAAACAGTGCAGTTTTATTCACTCTTCTTGTTCCATGTTCACAGTTCAACATTTTTTCAACAGCATTTGACACTTAATACTATTTACTAGCCTTTTCAAACTGCCTCCATCAGACGTTCAGAAAAAAACATTGTTAACCTTATTTTTATTCAAAATTCAAAAGGTACAATCTAAAATATATACAGCATTTTTCTAATCAGATTAGAAGTAAACCCAACCTTTGACTAAAATGATCTCACCTGTAAACATTTATATAATTCTACATTATCAGAGATCATTCCTCCTTGGTTTTTGCAATCTGTCTTGAGCAATCGACACAGCGCTTTTCTTGTTTTCTAAAGCTACACGGTGTTGTTCAAGATCAAACTCCTTATTAAACAGGCTTTTGAGAAGCAGATGAAATCACAAATTGGCAAAGAGCGCTGGGTACAGCGGTCAGGGAAAACCAACAAGAGATCTGGCAAGAGCGCATCGGTGACAAACGAAAAGAGTTGCAGGTACGCTAATAAAAGTCTGTGTGGATATGCTATGACAGGCGAAACAAACGGAACACAAATGATGCAAAACATGTCATAACATCTCACGAATATGAACTAACCGCAATTTATTGAGACCCTTGAACCTGAATTATGAGCGACTATAACCTGAATATGGTACAAATTAGATATTAAATAGCCCATACAAATGATAAACGAGTATTTACATCACCTCCTACTAGGGCTGGGTATCGAGTTCGATACTTTTTAGGCACCGACCGAATTGCCTCGATACCACCGAGTATCGAAAAACGTCTTGTCGTTCGGTACCAAATTTCGATACCTAAGGGGTTAATCTCATCAACGTCAGTGAGGCAATAAGCCTGCAGCACTAGGTGTGTTTGACTAGAAGCGACGTGGCGAGGACTGATCAGTGTTTGACATCCGCGAGAGCGATTCGAAAGCGTACAGAGCAGTCTACTCTCTATATCGCACGGTTGTGTTTATCACACACAGACTGAAGCGCGCGTGACGCTCGCGGTGATTTCAGCGTCTGCCGTCTAAATGAGGACATAAACACATGAACAACATCTCCAGAACTGCTCTGAGAGTCACTCCATGAGCATTTTACCATTTGATTTGAGTAAAACTAGCGTCATATCATACACACACAGAACTGTAAAGGTATTCACGGCAACCCGTCAAAATAAAAGTTCGGTTTAACTTTGAAGACACTGCGGCAGAAATATATTAATATTGTTCAGCAGAGTGTACATACTGCTACTACTAGGCTACTATTAAAATGATTAAAACTTTATTTTTTTTAAAGTAATGATCACACAACATTTCTTCCATGTTTTAATTTTAATAGTAAAATTTTGTTTGCCAAAATAAAGTTTGATTTTCAGTCATTTAAAAGATAAATGAAATTGTTTTATGCCTTCATTTGAAAACCAGATACAGAACAAATTTCTGAGGAAAAATAAAACATTTCATAAGGCTATTTTAAGAATAAATTTGAATAAACTAAGTAGTTTTTATGAATAAATAATGAAATATGAAATAATTAGACATACTACAACACAGAATTTAATAACAATAAAACATATGGTGAAAGAAAATAAAACACCCACTTACGAAAGTGGATAAAGATTTTCAATTTCTTGAAGTCTTTAACAACCTAGAATAAATGAATAGAAATAATGATTCTGTCTGAGCTATGTGTTTTAAAACAAACACGCACAAGTGTAAACTGAAAACTATTTGAGCTTTATTAAAATTATTTGCACTGATTTATTGTGTTGGACATATTTTGTTCCTTTGTGCAATGGCTCAGGAGATGAGGCTTTGAGTCTGTATAAACGTCAACAAGCTGAAAAAATAAAACCAAAGTTTTTTGAGATAATGTAATCTTGTTAAAACTGATTTCATAAAATTGGTATCGAAAAAAGTATCGTTCAGGAACCGGTATCGAACTCAAGGTATCGGTATCGGTATCGAAAATTTTTGTACGATACCCAGCCCTACCTCCTACACGTTTCTCAATCTGTATGGTATGAATTGAAAGTGCATGAGGTAATCTTTACAAAAAAACCATGGTAAGCAAAACCTTTCCTGAACTATCAAACCAAGTATAAACAACTTCCTCTGAGAAGACAACATGACCTCTTGCAACTTTCATTCAGGAATGTGACTAATGTTCACTTAACTGTAATCAGTGACGTGCAGAATGAAGATGTATGCCACATTTTGTATTAAGGCCTATGCAAGCATATGCCTTTCATAAAGACTTGGGACAACTCCATGAACACGGTGATCCAAGAGTGGGTTCACTCTAGGTTCAGGGAGTCTTGCACTGTATATAATTCACATGTAAAATAAGGTCAGCGTGAATGGAAATATGGTCCCTGGTGTACTCGAGACACTGTTTGTCTGTACTCCCAAAGATTTGGGAGGTGATGAGGGAGGTAACCGAAGCCCGGTGCAGTTGAAGGGACAGTATCATGAAGATAAATTTAGCTTTTAAGTAACTAAATAGCCAAGTTTCATTTGTGGTACACTTGCATTTATGACAAGTCTATAGGGAACAAACTTGAATGTTTTTCTCTGCTACCTAAAGTTCAGCTATTTTATATTCAAGAGATAGTTCAGCCAAAAATGATACTACTGTCAATATTTACTTCATATTGTTCCAGATATGTTTATTTTAAAGAATGTCTCCATTGTTTTTGTCCTTTAACAATACAATAATGAATATCAATGGGGTCCAAATAAACACTGAACTTCATAGACTTACATTCTATGTATGTACATATAAACTACCATTCAAAAATTTGGGGTCATTAAGATTTTTTTCTTCATTCAGCATGAATGTATTAAATTTATCAGTAAAGACATTTATAATGTTACAAAAGATTTCTAAGATTTCAAATAAATGCTGTTCTTTTGAACTCTCCTGATTCTTTTGAAGAATCCTGAAAAAAATGTATCATTGTTTCACAGAAATATTTAGCAGCACAGCTATTTTCAACATTGATAATAATATGAAATGTTTCTTAAGCATCAAATTAGCATATCAGAATGGTTTCGGAAGAACCATGTGACACTGAAGACTGAAAATTCAGCTTTGCCATCACAGGAATAAATTAAAAAATTTACTTTAAATTATAATAATATTTCATAATATTACTGTTTTTACAGGATTTTTGATCAAATAAATGTAGACTTTGTGAAGATAAGAGATTTCTTTCAAAAACATTAAAAAATCTTACTGACCGCAAACTTTTAAATGGTAGTGTATATGGTTTTATGCTCCACAGATTAAAGTCAAACAGGTTTGGAACAAGATGAGGCTGAGTATAACAGTGTGAAAACAGCTTAAAGAAACAGTAGAGAAACATAATTTCAGAAGTAGCTTAAATTTAAGGACGGTCAAACCAAAGTGTGATCATGCGTGAAACCACAGAGTCATAAAACTTCGGTGGTGATGCCGAAAATTACACTATAGTTCTCTTATACTGTAAAGACAGCATTAGCTTATAATTACAGCTGACTGACCAGTTTTTGAACTTCAGTATCGTTGTTGGCCGAGCACGCGAAGAGGGGCTCCAGATGTCCTCGGCTTCATTGATTCTCCAGATGTTACATATAGAATGGATAATGGATTCGCTGGCCCTGAACGGAAGTTTTCAGAATTTTTCCATTAAAAATCATTTAAGGATAAGAAAACATTGACCTCACGCAACCATTCCAAGTGATGGGTTTTAATTACATGCAAGTCAAAAATGCCTTTTTTGGCACTAACTTAATAAAATCTTGCTAGCTGTACCATGGTGTGTACCAATTCATATTTCAGTTGTATGTGAACTGAATGTTAAAGCAAGACCCTTCGAAGCCAACTCTCAAGCAAAAGTATACCAGTAACTGTTTAAGAGAACAAAAAGTCCTTTGTCTTTCCTCAAACACTGGGAAACAGCCTTGAGAACAAGCTGATATCTACTGTAGCATTACACCAAATTCTTCTGATGTTCTCTACAGTGCCTGCATTTTCTTTCATATCTCTATGTTCTTCTCACACACACACAAACACAAGCTATTCATCTGCTAATTGTTGACTCTCTTAGTAGAGCGCTGTGAGTTCATGACACTGCCCAGTGTACTTGTAATACTAAGGATTCTTCATTTCATTACATTGTAAAAAGCAAAAAGGGCTGTTGTGATCTTTAGGAGCCATTTCAAAACAATCTGACCCTTAAAAATGACTTTGGTTTGTCTAATCCAATGCATTCTGTTTGATTCTCCATGAACGCTCGAGGTTAAATCTGAGTTATGCTCAGCCAAAGAAAATTATTTCAAACTGTCTCTCAGTTTGCAAAAACAAATAATATCATATGTTGACAGTTACGTAGTTACAATGGAAGTCTATGGGGCAAATGTACAATAGCCACAAAGGCTTCTATTGTAAGTGAATTTCTGTCAGCACGTTGTTTTGTTTGTTTTTACAAACTGAGGGATTATTTACTGTTTACTCCAAATGAATGCGTTACAACAAGCAAGTATGCATTTGATCCTTAGATCATTTATAAAAGCCATACTAGTTCCTGACAAAAGAAAACTTTGAAAAAGCTTTCTTTCAATGACCATCACATGCAGGAATGTGCATTACTCAATCTAGACTGTTGTACCAAATGTTAAGAACTAGTTTTACCTTTCAAATGCTCTTTTATTTCATATTTTGTCTCTGAAATGCAGCAAACATTATGCTAGCAGAGTACTTCTCTCAGTGCCAAAGAGAAGCTTATCCCAAACAATACAATAGTCATTCCTGAAATGTTTTAGTAACCATTTTGTAATGTCATTAATCTGTGTTCTGAGAAACAGCAGCGAAACCCTAAAACCGCAATACATTTTGGAAGTGTGAAAGTATTTTATGCAATTTAAATCTCAAATGGGGGGGTTATCTTAGAAGAACTAATTAAAATGCCTGAGGAAAGACCTTGATTTGAAGTCAGTTAGAAATATTTAAAAAAACAAAACAAAACAAAAAACAGGGAGATCAAGTCCGGGTATCAAACTGCAGGAGAATGTTGAACAACTTCCCAAAGTGGGACTTGCACTGAAAATGGGTGGAACTTGTCGAAATAACTGACATATAAAGATTAACATTAGAATCTGACACTCAGAAAGTAAAATACTACAAAATGATTGTATATAGTGGTGTGGTTTCTTGTCTATATGTGTGTACGTCTAAACATGAAGTTAGAAAAGTTTATTCAACTAGTGAAACAAGAGTCTGTTCAAGTGTCTCACATCTGTGGTATTTATCTTGTGTGTTTAAGGGACTCCTGGGAAATCTCTGGATGTAATGTAGCCTAATGTTGGTTTGAGGCGACTAACAACTGTGTTACATCAACCAGCAGGAGGAGGCAGGTGAAATTTATTCCAATCAGTCTGGTTTATTTTGTGTGTTTTTGAAACAAGAGTAAACTTAAGGGTATCTCAAAAGTTCAAAAGTGACAAAAAAATACAGAGTAACATCCAGACGCAATACTACTTCACTTAGCATGAGCAATAAATACATTTACAATCAAAACAATTATAGGAGATTCTAGATTTAAACCTTCTGTTAGCATTTGGCTAAATATCACAGACAACATAGGAGAGCTAGGATATCACATAGCTTTCAATTAAATGATCGCTGATTTACATAACTCCTGATTGTAGCAATGCGTTGATGGAAATCCTGCTAAAAACTAGCATCACTGCTAAAGCTGGCATTTCAGTGTGATGGCACTCCCAAATTCGTGCAAAGGGCCAGATAGATCCATCCATCTGGACCACAATATTCAGGCAGCTGGGTCCGATTGCATGATTGCCAAGCTAACAACAATGCTAACTGGCAGCCACAACCGCACGATTCCTTCCAGGAACTGTATAATTTGTGTTACTCAACAAGTGTCATGGCATTCAAGCCAGGTGCTTCGTTTCCAAAGGCCGCACAATGAGGTTCGACTTGGGCGAGTAGATGAATTAGATTCCGTGATTTATTAACAAAGCAAAAATATATGTGGATTTGGCAGTCGAAATGTGGAGCTCAAAGGATTTTGTTTGAGCGCAAACAAGGCCAAATCAGTGAGCTGAGAAATTGCCTCAGTCTGTTATTTTAGAAATCTAATTTATTACCGTTACTTGGAACTGATGCTCTTATTTATTTCTCTGCAGACATCTACAGAAAATATTTCATTCAAAACTTTTTATTTGATTTCAAAGAACATCCAGATTGTGACATTCACTGAAGAATATGTAAGTAGTTAACATCAGTGGTTGCTAAAAACACCCAGAACAACTTAGGATGTTGCTATGTGGATGCAGGAGCATTCTGGGTGGTTGCTAAGGCATTGCTACTGTACGTGGTTGTGAAGATTTTTAGAATGTTGTTATGCGGTTGCAAAAGAGTTTTGGGTGGCTGCTAGGGTATTTCTATTCGGTCACTAAGGTTTTCTGAATGTTTTCAGAAATTTGCTATGTGGTTGAACAAGTGTTCACGGGTTGCCAGGGTGTTGCTATGAGGTGGCTGAGGTTCGGAATGTTTTTGAAAGTTGTCAAGTTGTTGAAAAAGTGTTTTGGGTGGTTGCTAGAGCATTATTACTGTATGTGGTTGCCAAGGTGTTCCGAATGTTTTTAGCAAGCTGCAATACAGTTTAAAAAGCATTATGGTAGTTGTTAGGGCATTGCTACTCCATGTGGTTGCTAAAGTGTTCTGAATGTTTTTTAAAGTTGCTATAATGTTAAAAAAGGGGCTCTGGGTAATGATAGTTTATTGTTATGTGGTTGCACAAGCAATTGATCCTTCACAAAAACCTGCCCTCCATAGTTACTGTTAGTTACTCTCACAATACACATAATGTTCTCACGCTGTGAAAAAAAGATCGCGATGCAAAGAGGAAACTGACAACATGCCAACAGACAAGACAGAGCAGGTTACTTCTGGCATGAAACAAAGTCTCATCTTTCAAATTTTTTATTTTTTAAGAAATTCAAGCAATAAATACTGTTTTGTGGCTCTTTATTGTGTCGTGACAGATTGCTGTATTGCCTCAGTTCAAGCGTCATGTGAACCGATCGTCTTTTCATATTTACTTAAAACACATGAATGAACATCAGAACGTATATAATTTCAACAATTTTTCAAGTTTAAGTCCATCGATATTAATCTACTCTTCTGTCTGATTTGTTTGTCAGACAAAATGGCGGATTCAGCGTTATGATTGGTCAGATCGCCTGTCAATCAAGTTCTTTGCGAAGGGTCAATTGGGGGGTTGCTAGTTCATTGCCATGTGCTAGGGCACTGCTATGAGTTTTTTTCTAAATGTTTTCTAGAAAGTGGACTGGGTAGGGCTTTGCAACTGCATGTGGTCACTAAGGTGTCCTGAATGTTTTTAAAAATGTGTTATGTGGTTGCAGAAATTTCCTGGGTGCTTGCTAGGGCAATGTAATATGGCTGCTAGTGCATCCTGGTTGCTTCTAAAGTGTGAATCAGCACGATTTATCATTCATGTCCGTAGCACTGCATTGTGAGAGAATTGCATGCTGAAAAGCAATTAATTAGATAAATTATATTAAAATTTTTATTCAAATATGAGCATTAGTAATAGTGATGCCAACACCAATGAATAATGGTGCATCGGGTAAAAGGTGAAGCCATGACGAAGTGAATGAAGATTTGTGAGGTCAACTACAATGTACTAAAACGAATAAAGCAGCAGAAGTCAAAGACTCAGAGATAAGGCTGGAAGTTATTGCAGCGGCTGCCCTGAAACACCTCCCACACACACACACACACACACACACACACTCACTCATACACACTTTATCAGTCTGGTGTATCCTGAAGATACCAGCTGAATAATTTGTAAACACGCTGAGAGAAAGCAGAAACAAGACATTTGTGAAAGTAGCTTGATAGCAAGCTAATTAGAAACGTACTTGATTTACTATCAGTAAATCCAGTTCCAATTGAATTTTTATTTTGTAATCCAAAGTTCAGTCCAGGTCATGAGAAGCCCTCTGTGTGGCTCTTAACCGAAGTGTTTGAGAAAGACGGACGCAACTGCCAAGCGGTGCAAGTGAAAAGATTCAAATCAGCAGAATCGGAGCCTTGCGGAGTGCCTCCAGCGTATCGCTGGATTTGGACACGATTTGTAGGAATGTGAGGAAGCTAAAAGACTAACTGAACCTGTAGGACAATCTTAGAAAAATATTGTTCACCGGTCTAGTCAAACCACAACAGGCAACTGGTCTAACTCACTCTGACATTCGCCTCTTATATCCCCGACCATCCGCTACCCCCGCCAGACCAGAATTTGAACCTGTGGGATGATGACTAGGGGGGTGATAGTTGTGGGTCGCAGACATCCCTCCTCTCCGTTTCAATCCTCCGGGAGTCGTGCTCTCCTAGCATTTCATAAACAAGCTCAAGAAGTGTGATTCAGGATGTAGGGGTTGGGAGGTGAAAGACACCACAGATGAATGAAGACCAAGCACGGAAGGGCAACGCGGTTCTCAAGACCCAGCGACCCGAGCGTCTACCCAACAACCCAACAACAATCTCTCTTTGTTAGGAATGAAATGCGGAGAAAATCCAAACAACTTCAATCTATACACTAGAGCTGTTGACTGATATATTAGCACACTTGCTAACACACTAATTTGTAAGCGGCTTAGCAAAGGTGTGAGTGAAGTATGTGTGTATATGTTTCGGGATGTGTGAAGCCGACCAAATGTGCCGCTGTGTGTGGTCATATCACACACTCTCGGCTCTGACATGTGCGCCTTTGTTTGGGTGTGGCAAATGATCTGCGCTACATAATAGCGCACACATCTCACCAGGCTTAGCTCAGACGACCAGACGCAACTGCATGAGCGGGCCAAGCTCTGCGTGATGAGATGAATATTAAAAATCTGAGCTGAGGGGAAGACACATGCTCGCTGGGGGAGTAAGAGTCAGGACAGCTGGCCTCGGAAGCACCCTTCGGACGCCTCAGACTGTGTTGCTGTGGAATCGCAGAGAGTTATGCTAACCTTTCCCCTGGACAAACAAAATGAAAAAGGGGTCAATGTTCTTAAGGTTGACAAGTTAAGCCTGTTATTGAGGTGTCATCTAGTTAAAGAGATAGTTAACTCAAAAATGAAAATAATTTCATTATTTACTCACTCCTCAAGTTGTTTCAAAACTGTATGACTACAGAAGTTAAATATATTTTGGAAGAATGTTCCATTTTTTTTCCCCATATGATGATGAAAGTCGACGGGGTCCATAACAACACCAGGCCACATTAAAGAGACATTTTTTGTTTCACAGAAAAAAAGAAATCTTTTAAAGAATATTGTTTTATTTGCTTCTAAAAAAAAGTCCACCTACTGGCAACATGAAACATGCAATAAATGTCCTATGGACTAGCAACATGCTGGAAAACACACTGGCAACCACCCAGAATACTTCAAGTCATTATGTAATGGAGCATTGTATAGATCTTACTGTGAACTATTCATTCATATGTATGATTAATTCCTAAAAAGATTCTTTGACACAAAGCAAATATTCTCATCACGTTAATGCTCTAGATTAGTTGCAGGATATTTGTGTCACTCATGCAAATAAAAACATTGCATAATGCTCTCCTCATTTTCAGATACAACGGTTGTGTCAGAGCAGACGTGTCAATAAGCATGCAAATTTTCTGCTTGAGTTGAAATTTGTCGTTCGCGGTAATCGCGTTGCCTGCCACGAATTCGCGTCTATTCGCATCTTTGTATTGACTTTGTTTGCAAAAGTCAACCAAACCATAAGGTCTTGTTTTTTCCTTTTTTTCAAATGTTCAGACAAGGTATGGTCACTAAACCTTTTACATTTTAAACAAAGCTTGTCAAGCAAACATCTCTACCAATTACAGTTACATAAACTGCAATTCTACTTCCTGTTAGCTATCTCAATTCAACTTCAGCTGGAATGTAAAAGCAATTCTTGATTGTGTTTTGAATGGCACACAACTCTGCACTGTTACATGAAACGTGTGATCGTTTGGCTTTTGAGAAAGCTAAAAACTTATGCATTCACCACTGCAAAACCTGACCTTTGTCTGAGGAAAGTTCACTGCTTCCATGGAAGAATTTTGCACCTCCTTCATTCATAATTGCTTATGACAACAGAACCACTCAAAGCTGGATGAAAGTGACATTCTTGATGTTGTATGATCTGGAATGTTCTCCAAGGTTTGAGTATCACCCTGGCCTGTACAAGAAATCAGCATAAAAGAAAATTTCACTCCTTGCGGGAGTGCGGGAGGACAAAGATATTATGAACCAGAGAGAGATTTTTGTGGTACACATTGGTGTCATTTCACATGATGTCTGTCACTTTGAGGTTGAGGCCTTTAGTGAAGGATATTAACCTCTGGCACTGCCTGGCTTTCCCCAGGAGATATCTAATAAGGGAGGGGAAATCTGTGCACCATCTCTAGTTTCAGTGCCAGGCAGCTGGGTTTCTGACATGGGTTTTTTTCTCTCGAACTAATCACAGAGGGCCATCTCTGGCCTATTGACTCCCAGAGCTTTGGCGAGAAGAGCCCTCGCATGCTTGCTCTGCCCGACTCATTTTGGGCGGCTTTGCGAAGAGACTCTTAATTTCCTCCCTAGTGCACAAGTAAGAGCAGACGTCCAGTATCCCACAAACCCCAGGGGCAGGACTGCACTAAACTTGCCCTTTTTCCTTGACGAGAAGCTTTCTAATGGCTCACATCGGATGTCTTTGTGTGTGCGTCTCAGACAGATATTAAGTTCAGAGATGGGCATTTTATCTTCACGCAAGACCTGCTAATATTACTTTGGATCCTGGTGCTTTAGGTCTCTCGGGCTAAGCAGATATGATTGGCTCACATCTTTTTGATAGCTACAGGCTATCTTAAACTTCCATAGTCCTTTGTGGCATTAGTTTTGACCCAGATAAATTCAAACTATAAGAAACAGAAATGTATTCCTCCGGTTTTGCTCCATTGGAATTTCCATGCTAATGCATCGCCTTTGATGTCAGTTATTATGTTTCATTTTAAAGCTAGTGAACTATTGTTTCTTTAAGACGTTATCATTGAAAACATCCACGTCTAAGATCACTTCATCAAATAAATCCAACTTCCACTTAAAAATTCCGTCTGCAAACAATAAGCTGTTAATTACTTTCATGTTCTGACTGATGACTTAGAAATGGATGATATTAAAATTTCACATGTTCATTTATTATTAATTAAATGATATTCATTTTGAGATTTGGAAAAGACTATAATTTTTATCAGTATTAACTAACATTATTACTATCTGCCAATTTTTATACCAGTCTATGTATGTATTATTATAATTACTGGTCTATATTTTAGCAATTACTGCTTGGAGACACTAGGTCAAAAAAATCTTAACGTACTACTAAGCAGAAATACCATCTTTGATCTTCTGTATGCCATTCATCATGGTCTGCACCTATTCACACTGTTTTCTCAGGAGCCGCTGCAATTCGTGGGCAATTTAAATCGACTTTAACCAAACAGAGCATGGTGACAGTCTGTCCAACATGAAAAGGCCGACCCAATCAACTCCACGCACAGTGCTTGACAAAATTAGCCTCATTACCCTCACAAGCCATTGTTTTCTTAAGAATAATGACCAGACAGTTACTGCTGACCAGAGGTTCCATGTCGCATTAAAGAGGTCGAGTTCATCTTAAAATAAACACGCCGCATTCACAAATCCAGACCTGCATCAGCTTCATCCTAAAGCAATTACATGCAAATGGCAAAGCTGAGGTGGTGTTTTTCCATTTTAAAAGATCATCTATTTCTCCCCACGTTTACACTCAACGTCCTTCCCCCATCCATTCGCGCTTTTTTTCACTATTCCACGGCCAGATGACAGTTTCTGATGAATTGGACTGTGGTTGGATGAAGCGGGCTCACAGAAAGATTGCTACCAGATGAAGGGTCTTAACTTCTGCCTGGAGATAAAGTCATCGGCCCCATGCTTTCCTTCAAGAGATTGTACACTCAACTCTCAAATATCAAAATGAATGATGTCCCGAGTCAGAATTGAGGGCTCGCTTTGGTAATGAAATATTTAGGCAAACAAAACCCCCATTTTGGTGAAGCCACGTCTAGTCCATAAACTCAGCCAGGCTTCCAGGGAAACACATTATGCGGTGGCCTTTACTGCATATACCCGACAGGAATAGTATGCTAAATATTCATAAAGCTCATTCAAGAATTTGCGATAATGAAAAGGACTGCCATCCTGCGGCTTGAGAGGTTTTTTAGGAAGGTGTTAAGGAGAAAACAGAAAGAGACTGAAAACAGATCACTGTTTGAGTTGGAGAAGTCATTAAGAAATGTGGCAGAAGACTGAAGATGGTGACAGATATTCCAGAACAAGACCAACAGTGTAAGAGAGGATACCGGCCAGGGGTTATAAAGTAAAATGAAGTAAGTGCTTTTCAGAGTGCCTGAAACAACCAAAAATATTCACATTAATCAAATGACCTACAGAGAACAAAAACACAGCAAATGGAACAAAGACACAGAAAGGCAGATACTCCTAACCATTATCTACAGTAATGAGACCAAAAATAGGATTGAACAAAATGCGATAAACTGAAGAATGAGTCCATCTATAGTTTTCAGGTCAGATCTGAAAGAATAAATTTGCAAGTATAAAAAGTAAAAACGCCAACACAGAGGTATGATTTTGGGTTACTTTTTGATGTTTAGCTTATGAAACAAAGAGTAATATCACTTTGATAACAGTCGGGTATGCAATACCAGGAATAAATTATCAATGGGGTTAAATAGCGAGCATTGGTGCACATTAGCATGCTAAATGTATATCTATCTATCTGTATATATGTGAATATATATATATATATATATATATCTGCTTCCCTTATATTTCAGAAAAAAAGTTTAAAAAAAATGATTGTGTTTTACAAACAGAAAACCTGCAGCCCCTCTTTAAACACATACAGACAATAAAAAGAAGCAGTGTCAAGAAGACATACAGAGAGAAATGAAATATTGTCCATAAAGAGCTAACAGGATCCAGATGTTCCTCTGTAAGGAGGAGAGAAAAAACAGCATACAGTCTCCTTAATCCACTTAAAATCTAAAATTTCCAACTGTTACGAAAATATTTTCCCTTTAAATGCATTCCATATGGATGTATATACAGTTCTGTTGCATTGCCCTGCTGCATTGAAGTTAATTGCAAATTCTCTAATGCTACCTGGCATGCCCTAATGGAGTAAATAAGCAAGTCTTTTCTACTCATACACAAAAACCTTTCTTTTCTGATTGAAAGCTTATCTAATGTGACGTTTTCCTGAATGCAAATCAAACGATGCTTTCCTTCAGCTGTTTCCTATGAGAAGAACCTAAAGAAGCAATGTTGTAAGTGATGAAGTCATCAGCTAAAGGGTCACCACATCCCCTCAGGGTTGTGTCAGGTGGAACAGGCCCCTTAGTACAAAAACCGATGCTGCTTAAATATCAGAGTCATGAGTATCAGTCTGACTCATTTTATCCGTTCGCAGTCTGCTGGGTCAGTGTCAAGAACCGTAGAGACTCTTTAATCAAATGTTGGACCGCTCCTCTGTGACGTCTCTCTGAAAACTGGGTTAGGAAGACTTTCTGCTATCTTAGCCTTTTGCAGAATAGATACAACACCCTTAAAAATAAAGGTTCTTTACTGGCATCTACAGATCCTTTTATATTTATGGAAACTTTTGACTGCATAAAAGGTTCTTTACAGGTTCTTTAGATTATTGAAATGTTCTTAAAACTAAAAATGGTTCTTTAAAAAGCAATATTTACTGAAAGGTTCTCTGGGGAACCCAAAATTGCTCTTCTGTAGCCTCACTGAGTGATATGACAAAGTGGCCAAATAAAGTACACTCTTAAACATAAAGCTAATATGTTTACATGGCTTCTAAAAAATCCGGTAGCTGGTGTTTCGTATGTGTTTGGCCAATCAGTGTACACTTATGTCACTGGTAGTTCCTATAGAACAGTTTTAGACCCTATTCTGAAGTAGAAGCTAATTTAGCTCCCCCAAATGGAGTTCCTAGGACCAAATACGTTCTTAGTTCCTCTGGTGCGAACACGCCAAAAAGTGGGTGCTTCTGCCAATAGCTCTAGGAACTATGAAAATGTTCCTCTGGTGCGAAAGCCCCTATAGAATAACTATTTTGGTTCCCCAAAGTACCTTTCAGTAAACAGTTCTTAAAAGATCCAGGTTCCATGGATATTAAAGTTTTTTCATGGAACCATCAATACCAATAAGAACTTTTATTTTTAAGAGTGTAGATCAACACACTGATCAACAGTGAACACTTAAACTAAATACATTTTTAACTCAACAGCTATCTATAGGGTTTAACGCAAGCGAAATACCCCTCAGTAGCTGTAGACCCCCAAGTGAAGAGGTACAACAGACTCGGCGACCAGATGGTTTTGTGGTCCGGCCCCTCCCGCTCCTGGGGCCCGCCTGAGCCAGGGAGTGTGGCGCCTGAGAGGTTAGCGGGCGGCCCTCATCAAGACACCATCTCCATCCAGACTCTATTTTTATTTCAGTCTCTATCAGACTCCATACCCCTCTGTTTTCCACTTTTACCCCTCATTCAACTTTTTAGTTCCCTCACATTCACTCTCTGGAAAAAAGACAAAAAAAAGTTGGTTTCTGGATCCCAATACATTTTAACAAGTATTTGTTTTTCTTATCAAACCCTTTCTCCGGCACTACCTTGGCAGCTGTAGCCGAGTCCAAATGCATTACACGAAGTTCTGTCGCACTGCATGCTCTGATGACTTTTCTATCGGCGTCTCTCGACGTCTATGCTACACAATGGCATGTATTCACCAAATGAGGGATGTCTCGATACTTTCGCATGGGGCATTTTAAGTGGACGCTTTCAGGGTTGCCAAGCACGCTGTTGTGATCGTCGCACTGAACGGCGCGGAGAAATGGAGCTGGCGGATGCTGAAAGGACCGTGGTGGCCCCTTCTGAGACCCGCATTCAAATGTGTTAAATGTCACGATTGTGCGTCTGGGGGAAAGGATCACTGTATTTAACCAGATAATCCAACATGAGGAGTCAATTCACGTACAATGCGGTTATGTGTATGACCCCAGATGGGGTTCCCTCTGCTTTCAGACGGGATGTTTACCATCCCAATGTGGCTGTCTCACATCCATTCGCCTGGGAGACAGAGACAACCTGGTGCTGATGATTCAAACATAAAGGTTTAAACAACAGATCTACCTCACTTCAAATGAACTTTGAGTTGCTTGTGTCAGTTTGTGTGATGATATGTTTTCACAAAATTAGCTGAGGTAAATTTCAGCGATTTACAGGTCAAATCAACTGCTTGGATGAGGAGGGGATTTGTCACGGCACACTCTTTGTGCCAATGAAGACTCAGTATTAGCATTGTGAGCTTAAAGGATCAGTATACATACAACATAAAGCTTCACAGTTCTCTTTGTTCGCAATGAGGTGACAGGTCATACTTGTGAGACTCAACAGAGAGCTGTAGAAGTTTATTAAAAAAAAGCCCAACTGGCAAAATCAAAATTATCTTGAGAGTTTTATTTGAAATTATTTATGAAATGAGTTTCATAATTACCAAAAGTGTCACTACTATTTCAAACTAATGAGCTCAAATCAAAGAATGTAAGAACTTGAGATCTGCTTTCTGAATCTTGAGAGATATATTCCCACACTTCACACTACTGTTCAAAAGTTTGGTGTCATCAAGATTTTTTTGGAATAAATTAAGACTTTTATTCAGCAAAGGTGCATTAAAAGTGGCTGTAAGCATTTACATTATTACATAAATAAATAAATGCTGTTCTTTTGAACTCTGAAGTGAACGTTAAGTATTTTTGATGATAAAAAAAATGTTTCTTAAGCACCACATCAGCAATACAGTAAAACAGAAAATGCTTATTTTAAACTGTAATAATATTTCACTGTTTTTATTTTTGATAAAATAAATGCAGCCCTGGTGAACACAAGAGCTGTTTTTGTATTTGTCTGATTTCACTGGTAATGCATCTCACAATACCTAAACAAGGATTTACCACTGATTCCTCTACGCAGCCATAGCAAATAATGTCTTGCATTAAATTAGCAGAATAACACTGAGCTGATAAATAAGGAAAGACCAATGCAAACAACTGAAATGTAGTCATTTGCTCCTCATCAAAGTAGTCTCCATGGCAACTGTGCCCAAACAGACATTCTCCCTCTGAGAGATTTTGAGAGGGGAGCTAAAGAAAGGGGGTTTGGGTTCGGATGAATTCATTTGAATTCATTAATTATGTTGTAAGAAACACTTGCTGATTGTTCTAGCTCCATCATGAGTAACAAGTCAACTCAATGCAACAAACAAATACATACAGTATGAGGAGACCAGGGCTAGTTGTCACAGTTTTTACTCTAGTTAATATTTCTCTGTCTGTTTATGTTTGAAAGTCAGTTTGTGTGTAGACATCTTAAAGTCTTGTCTACTTAAAAGTTACTGAGTATTTACACCATTATTACTTACAAAAACTATAATTACTCTGTCATTTACATGCCCCATTATAAGTGCTAACACTTGCAATCCCTACAACTGAGACGCTTGTCTTTTGAAGTTGAAAAGTAGGCATTAATAATGTAATACCTACAGAGAGAATGTAAATCTTTCCATTAGAGATCCCCTGACGTAACATTGCTAATACCATCACCACACCACCCAAGCTTTTCTCAAAGACCACACCAAACCCTGGTGTCTCCAGCATTACTGAGCCTAAGCTACCAGTTGACTTTAATGAGCTTCATTATTTGAGCCAGCGATGGTCTGCGATATGGAAAAACGATGGTTGCTTAGCATGAGAAAGCAGCCGCTACCACCACCACCACAAGTCATATCAAAGCACCGAAAGGGAAAGCAGGGTCTGAAGTGTTCATTAAAACTGTGCTGGTCTCAAAACCAAAGCCTCTGAGGCTAATGAACTCAACAGGGAGCGTACGCACACAGTGGAAAAAGTGTCACAAAGGGTCTAAAACGTGACATGTTCTTAAAACCACTTAAACCGAGACTGCTTTTCTAGTTATATCTTTAAAAAAAACTTTCGTTCTCCAATATAGTGCACTTCAAACCACCTGCCTGAAGGAAACAAAGAGGCAGCTGCCATGTAAAGGAAACAAATGAAGGCATTTTCAAGCAAGCAAGGATGTACAGTATTAGCTAATCTCTAGTTCTTAGAGAAGCAATTTGGCTTTAACACCCCTCTAGTCGTGTAGACATTGGGTCAAAAAAAAAAAAAAATGCTCATTTTAAATTAGCCTTTGGTGGATAATTCTGATCTCAGAAAAAAAGTGCTCTCAACCAATGGGAATTAGTCTGTATTTCACTTGGAAGAACACAAGAACTAATCTTTTACAAAGCACCAATTTGCCTGTATCAAACAAAGGTAGTTCGTAATTTATTACCTACTAAGTGCTATAAATATTTAAGAATAGCTCTGATTACAATCATCAACACTTTCTCTGAACAAATTAAAACAGATGGTCTATCTGATTTTCTGTGCAGGGTTCTTTTCTACTTCTAAAAATCCAGAGCAAAAAGAAACAATCAGTTCACTGAATGAGATGATGTTGGATGGATTGTTTTGGAGACTTTTCTGTCTGTGTTGGACCAGAGAGCTCAACTCTACGATGGAATATCATCAGGGTCTTGGGCCCGTATTCAAGTGCCTGACAAACAAAAGGTGACATATAATCAAATCACTTAAGCTTAGCTGGTTTCGCTCCAGGG
>JAFVLL020028132.1:0-22512 GCA_021397915.2 Tor tambroides
TTCTGTTGTCATGCCAACAGTCTGGCCCCATTTAAGCACTTCCTCTCTCTCTCTCTCTCTCTCTCTCTCTCTCTCTCTGTCTCTGTGTGTTTTCTTAAAGGGAAGGGAGTTGCTGGGTACCAGATGCAGCTGAGGTGGGTAAAAACCAGGAGGGAATGAACTGGGCTATTAATTAGGTATCTTCCAGAAAATAAAACTTATTATCTTTTATTATTATATTATATTATATTATATTATATTATATTATATTATATCTTCCATCTTAAAAATCATTTTATTCATTTATTCACAATAATATTAACTGTGTAATTTGGAAAGTTACTTAAATGAATTGTATCACATGCTTTAATACCTACAGTCATGCTTTAAAACAAGACTAAAACAGTTTCAAACAAATATGTGGGTGGATTTTGATGTGAGAGACAAACTTTTTCAGTGGAGGAAGCTTTATTATGGATTATAGACTTATTTTTGTCCAGAAGTGACAGTTTGAAAATCTTGATGGATTTGTTTTTTACAAGCACATAGCTTTTTACTACAGCTGTAAATGATGTGGATTACTTGTTGATTATTGTGATGTTTTTATCAGCTGTTTGGACTCTCATTCTGACGGCACCATTCACTGCAGAGGATCCATTGGTGAGCAAGTGATGGAATGCTTCATTTCTCCAAATCTTCTTTCATAAAAAAAGAACTCATCTACATATTAAATTGCCTGAGGGTTAAGTGACAAATTTACATCTTTAGCCCTATTTGGACGGTAATTGTTTCTCAGGGGGACCGGGGACGTAAGTGATTTTCACCATTTACAAGATCCACCATTTACATCCGAATCCAGGATGTCAGTGTTTTTCTCTCACCACCCCTGTAAAAATCCCCGGCCGAATTACCTGCTGTTTTTTGACAAACACCAAGGTCGTGTGGTAATTTAACTGCCGTCCGAATCCACATCTCTGAGTTTACGAGAAAAAATCGATTCATATTTCAGTGTTTAAACCCTTTTTAAGCACTCCCGAACACCGTAAGATAATGTTGTACTTTGGTGTAATTTGCATACATTTTTATTTCTGAAATGCTGGAAAGTATTTAAAAGAGCAATACTTCATAACTGCTCCACCACAGCGAGTGAGAGCAGAAAGAGAAGAAAAGCACGTAAACATTCGAAATGGGTCTTTATTATGGCAGAAGCAGGTATGCAATACAATTTTAAAATGTGTATTATAAACAGATATACATCAATATAGCACGTCTATTTTCCTATTTCTAAACAGGAGATTTTAATCAAATAATAAATAGGACTATATATTATAAAATATGCTTGGAATAATAAAAATACATTTTACATAAGTATTTTTAAATACCATAATAACAATAAACGTGTAAATAAAATTCATTTTAGTTACAGCAGACAATCATGTGACTGGTCACGTGAGAAGCGCGTTCCCGGGTTCGTAGGATCACTTCTCCACTGTGAATAAATCTCCATCCGAATCCATCAGTTTTATCACTGAGGTGATATGTAAACTTATTTTTACAGACGTCCATTTGAGAAACAATTACCGTCCGAATCGGGCTTTTAATGTGTAAATGTCATGTTCTGTCCCTGCATCCCAATGTTCATACTATCCATCCTAAATAGTATGTGAGATTACAATAAGTGTGTCCCAAAGCATAGTATGTTGAAAAGAGTATGCCAAAAGTCCCCGGATGGTCTACTATTTCAGGTCGATTTTTGAAGTGTGGATCCGTGCACACTCTAATGGCTAAAATTGCCCACAATCCATTGCGCTTTGGCGAAGGATTCGGTCCAGAACTACAAACACGTATAAAATGCGTTAGAAAAACTACAAACGTGGCGGATGCGCGCGATCGACGGTTGAGGTTTGCAAAAAGGGGCTTGAGTTACTAATAATCAACATTTAACCTGGTAAAAAATATTTATTTATTGTTATCCGTGTTATTTTTCATCTGCAACAGCAATGTGAACTTTTATAAACATCCATTTGGTTGTTAACTTTTAAATCCGTCATTATGCAGAAAATATGAGCAGAGTTCTCCGCATGAAAGACCCGCAACTGGAAGATAAATGAGCTACTTCTTTTCTCTCTAATAATACAGTAGGAAGTTAAATTAAATGATATGTGGAGGATGTTAACTGTGACAAGATGATTGACAGGCCAGTTTACAGTGACAGTGTGCCTGTAACAGATGTGACAAAGCGGTCCGTTAAAGATGCAGTTGTGTGAAGTGATAGTATGTCCCAAAGCTTGCCTGCTCTTCTACTACACACTCAAAAGTGTGTGCTTTTTCTTCACCAAAAGAGTACATACTTTAAGAGCGTAGTATAAGTAGACACATTGAGATGCAGCATTTGTGTTTCCCCTGTGACCTATTTTTTCCTTTGTTGCCTTATTATGTCATTCTGTTCACCTGTGCCTTGTTAATTATCTCGTTTGCCTCGTATTATTTAAGCCCTGTGTTCTGCTGTGTTTCTTTGTCCTGTATTATGTTAGTTTGAGTAGATGTGTTTGTGGTTGGAGTTCTCCTGAGTTTAAGTTTGAATTAAAAACTGTTTGTTTTGGATTTCTCCTGCGTCGTGCACATCTCTGCAACCACTAACTGTTACAGTAAATGTATGGAAGATGAGTTTAGTAAATGTTATTTTAAATGATGAAACCACAGTATTCTGTTATAAGTGACCTTGCTCATTGCTATTATTTTACATATTCAGATTTAAAATGCCACATATGTATACCATTGTTTTGTAATTCATGTTACGTGCCTTGGTTGGCTGTGATGTTATTCAAAAGCCTCTAATGATAGTACTTACACGCATTAAAGGTGAACGATTGCCGTGCCCCTGATTCATGCCTCCACTTTCATCTTCAGTTAAGGTGTGTTTAAGAATGAACTGCAGGTCAGTTTCTCATTTTGTATGTGTTTCTACAGCTCGTTACCAGTGCTGTAACTCACATAAGGAGAAGGTGGTGGCAGGCCATGCTAAAGCTGCTGCAGGGCAACAGTCAAGGGCTGACACTTCAACATAGCCTTACCTCCTGATATGGAGGACTTTCAGCCTCATCTGTGCAGAAAATCAGCAAGGCTCAGCCAGTCAGAAACCTTTAAAATATTCATTCTGAAAATGTCCTCCCCAGCACAATAACCCACAATTATGCAGCTAGTTAGAAAAACTTCAGTTGATCGTTCAAGAGAATGTTGTGGGATGCAGATTTGTTAGTAATGGGAATTTTCATGCGCTTGATTAACTCTTTAAAAATCCCTTTTATGTATCGTGACAACTACTATTATCTAATTAATATTAAAAATTCCAATGATACTAAAATCACATCAGTCTAATATTCAGTGTGAATTTGATATATCCGCAATGCACCGGAGGTTGAACTGGAACTAAATTGAAAGAGATTCAGAAACATTCAACATAAATTCAAGTCTCCTTCAAAATGTTTTGGCTCCATTTTAAAGACATTTGGGCAAATTTATGGTAGCCTGTTGGTAACCCCCATTCTCTGTCTCTCTCACATGATGTCTGAATTGTGAAATAAAAATGACCATTTTACCTTATCCTGTGGTGGAAACAAGCTTTCATACAAATTATAGCATTCTGGGAAATTTAATGCTTCTGGAAATAGCATCTGGAAACATACTATCCGTTGTCTATAGTATATTTATGGCCAATTCATGATGAGTAAATAAATACCATTATTAAGAGCTACACATACAACAATTGTGCAGCAATATGACTTTCAATTTTAATTGTGTCCTTTAATTCTGATTTGCTAGCTCTGCATTTTGTATCCCATACAGGCTAATTTTGATGAAACTGTATTTTTCTATTACTGAACTACAAACAAGGCCAAAAGCATGCTCAGAGAACTATGTTGCCCCAAGCCCTGCCAAGTTTTCTGACCACTCCCAGAGTTTAAGCAGCACTCACTCTGGTAATAACATGTTAGCTGGAGAAAACCTGGGAGGGACTTGCTTTAAGGAGCTGTCCTCCTTGTTTAATTATGTTTCTGGTGTTTGACCTAAAGGCTTCAGGTCTTGCTGGTTTGTTTTTTTCCCGTAGTCCTTCACATTAAACACATTGTGTCCCACTGAGAAATTATAAGCATGGCAATGCTGAGAGCTTTAAACTGCTGTTTTTAATCTGACAGCTGGAGTATGATCTAACTGCCTGACCGCACACACACACAAATTAAACATACACGTCTCATGAATGCAAATATAGTTCTTTATTTTTCTTGTTTTTCTTTTTTGAAAAAGGTGATTTTTAAAAAGATAGATTAAACTTTATTGTCATTATGCACAGTATAGCACATTTACATATATTTGTATAAAAACTGTTTTAAAAGCTTGTATTCAGTTAGTTGACAAGGCAGCATTTCTAATTTTTAAATTCTAATTTTTGTTTAGTTTAAACTGATTTACTATAATAACTAAAATTGAAATAAAAAGTAATATAAACATCATATATATATATACACGTTACATCTTTTTTTATTTTTTTATTTTTTTTACTTTTTTTAATAATACTTACAATGTAAAAAATGTATATAATTAATATGTCATAGGAACATATGTTTTTTTCCCCCACTGCTAATTTCAACAAATTAAAAATTAAAGGCAGCAACTAGACTAAAGCTTTTTTTTAAGATGATGTAGGTGGCCTTTTTTTTTTAAAAACAGTGTACTTAGTGCAAATGCAAATAGTAATTTTAACACTATTATCACTGCATTCTCTTTTGTTTTAAGTACTGTGTGTCAAAAATAATTTCTGGGTTATTATAAGTGCACAACAAGCGACTGCTGTAAATTTAGGACAAACTGAGGTCACTTCAACTGTAAACATTCAAGCAATATATTCTTGTTAGTCAGGCTACTTGAATCGCACGTGGATTAATTGTCTCTGTATTTTGTATATCTAAGGCAAGGAACACTATGTTGTCCTGCCAAGGGCCCGTGGTTCACACACACTGAGATGTTAGCATATTCCAACTGCTTGGAATTCCTTCCCGCCGTCCAGAGAGCACACACTGTGTTTTAAAACTTGTTGGGCCCTTTCAAGTTTTATTTGAAAGTATGTAATTACATTCTTGAAAAAATAACAGGTCTCTGGAGAGATTTATATTGAGTATTAAATGTCAAAGTTTGAAAAGACACAGTTAACACTCGCCCATCCACTTAAGAGCTTCTCAATGGCCTGAAATGTTAAGAGGGCTTAAGGATATGGATGTGCAGTAAAAATAAATATGCTGAGGAAAAGAAAGGAAGGTGGAGGAGCTCGAGCAGACAAACATGAGGGCAAGGAAGTGCCTGGCCTTCCTTAAAAGGTTTGGTGAGGTTTTTTTTCCTTGACTTGTAATGCTTGTTGTTCTGGAGTTTGGTCATAGAAGGTCTGTAGTTCAAGGATCTGGAGTTCAAGCATAAAGTTTATGTATGATAAGCTTTTATTACAAAACAGACTCTAAATACTGATTGGATGAGCTGCGTTTGACGTCGTTGTAAACATACACCTGTGAACGCACGGTTTATGTTAATGTGGCAAACTGCTCATTCTGATTATTGATTTTTAATAAATGTAACTTTCTATTGTGGCTTTTATAGTTTGTCGTTGCTACAATTTTCCATGGTTAAGGACCTAGCTAACAAATATGTTCTAAGAACGTTTTGCTAACGTTCACATAAAGTTATGAAAATGTTATTTATTAATGCTCTCTGAATGATCAGAACACAGAATTTGTGAAAACAATGTTTTATTTTATTTTTTTCTTGATTTTACAGGAACATTCCTTTTTATAATTTTGCAAACATAATGGGAATGTTACTTTTGAACATTTTGCTAAAATTCCCAGTGAGTTATGAAAATGTTATTTTGAAATGTTTTTTTTTTGGGGGTTATATATGAACATGAAGGGAAATTTCATTTTATTATTTTGCAAAATTATGGGAATGTTACTGAGTGTTCTCTTACCGTTCTGAAACAAGTTAGTAACATTTGAAAATATTGGTCCCACTTTATATTAGGTGGCCTTAACTACTCGGTACTTTCTATTTATATGACTGGTAGAAAATTCACAATTTTGAGAAAACCTTGCCATAATGTTAGCCAAAGATCTGAGAACAATCCCTGTTCGCTGGGGAACTTTTGATAAAATTTGGTACAATTGCTGTAACTATTGCCTTTCTTATTGCTTTATTAGTCCACTACAATGAGTAATCCTTAGATGATGTGTACAAGCATAACTTTTGAGCTGAAAATGTATTAAATGTAATAGTCAAATGAAGCATTTTCTTATAAATTAAACATTTTTCAAAATTATTTTAAGTCTTTTACATATCTCTGGGTTACAGTGCCAACAGTGATGATTGCTTGCAAGTGTCAATACGTCCTCTTAGATTAAAGGAGTATTCTCAAGTGCTGGCCCATCTTCTGATAAAAAAAGCTTTTAAATCTTTCAGGAAATTTCCCCTTTGTGACCTCCGGTGGTCCAACAGGTACTGCAGCACTCAGGAAAGGGTCTGGATAATGTTGCGGCAAGAGTGTCTTCCAACACTTACAAAGCAAACTAAAAAAAGGTCTGGAGTCCAACACACTTCAGCAAGCAACTCTGATAAGTCCATCCACACATCTTCTGCCCAGCTGTCATGGAGGAAGAGAGATAGCCATGTTTGTGTTTGAGAGAGAGAGAGACACATCTGGCTGTATGGCCGTTTGACAGTCACAAAAGATGCAAGGCATTAGGTGAAGACACAATTAAGACATGCTTAGATTTTTGCTTAAAAGGCCTGAACACAGAGCCTATCACAGATATATACATGTACATACAGACACACACAATATGTATACATACAAACACACACAACACTACAAGGAGTAGCTAGCTGAGGAACCACTTACTTCTTTCCGCTACGGATTCAAATCTTATACTGACAATTTAATAGATAAACCCAATCCTAATTACTAATTTGAAAACGTTATTTACAACTAGTAACAGAGGAACGCTGAGTAGCTTCATTTAAGTTAAAAGCTTATTAGATTATGCCGAGTATTATGAGAGAGATGGACTGAGCGAGTGTGATTATCTGCATCTGATACACAACATTCATTCTTCAGCTCAATGTCATTTTCAGAATCAAACAGTAGTTTGAATGTCTGCTGAGGAAAGCGATATCTTTGTCATACTATCCTTTCATCTGTTAAGGGGGATTTCTGATGACAGCACTGCAAGGTGTTGTTGAAAGTAAAAAATTATGTCCTTGTTTACAACCTTGCTTCAGTCCCTTTCAATATAAAAGGCTTTGCTACTGACTGATAAAGACAGTCTCTTGACGCCATCTAATGGCGGAACAATGTACTAAAAATCATCTAACACAAACCATTTCTCAATACCAAATATTATTATTATAATAATACTGTTTATATAAAATATTACTTATTGAACAATAATATTTAATGAACTACAATAGCCATTAAAATAAAAGTCGCAAAGCAATTCAGTCAAAAGTACAAAGGCAGCACTCTGATATAACATTAAAATTATATAAAAATGTAAAGTTTGACACTTCGCGCTTAGACAAAACTATTTGCTCGAGAAGAAATAATAGATTAATGAGTGACCACAGAATGCCTGTTTATATACAAAAATGCTCCTGAGCTCACATCACGTCAACTTTGAAGCAAATTTTGAAAACAGTTGTGCTGCTTCATATTTTTGTGGAAATCATGAACTACCATTCAAAAGTTTGGGGTCTGTAAGAAATGAATACTTTTATTTATTCATAACAAGGGTGTATTAAATTGATCAGTGACAGTAAAGACTTTTATACTGTTACAAAAGTTTGATGTTTCAAATAATTGCTGTTTTTTCAACTTTCTATTTATCAAAAAAATAATAATAATAATGCAGCACAACTGTTTTCAACATTGATTATAATCAGAAATGTTTCTTGAGCAGCAAATCAGCATATTAGAATGATTTCTGAAGGATCATGGGACACTGAAGACTGGAGTAATGATGCTGAAAATTCCATCACAGGAATAAATATAATCTATATATATATAATAATATATCATAAAATACATAATAAATACGCACCCTGAATTATATGGTCGAGGTCTTATCAGTGACAAATTTGTTTTGACTATTTTCAGAGTACACTTTTGGAAGGTCTTATTTTTTCTTGTAGTCAAAAGCAGTCAACATGTTTGCTTTGCTACATGGATGTAGTGCAACACGTCTCACAATACTGACATATGTCGCCCAGTATCAGAATATCTGAAGTCCTTTATGTTTACCTCTTTTCCATGCCTTGTCAAAATGGAAGATTAAAATTGTTTGTCCTGATCCTAAAGCCCTTGAACATGCCATACAACTTGTAAACTTTAAAAGGAGTGGGCTGCATTAGTGGGGTTTAGGATGAGCCTATACTATGGCACAGACCATTACAGATGCTGGGAAGATCTTCAGGAATGCTGCAGTAAGAGAAGATGGACTAGCGAAAGTGTTATCTGATCAGTCATCAGGGTGCGTGTTTGCACTAGCAAGTGCCTTATAGCTGCTGACCAGGAGAGAAGATGAGAGAAAAGGTGTGCTAGGACACTAAGCAGGGGTCTCTGTTTGAAGTCTGTGATTATGGGCTGCTGTTCATAGGTGAGTGTCATTAACCAGTCCTGGTCCAGACCAATACAACAATACCTTCCATGCACTTCCCACAGGAGGAAACGCCACTGATTTTGTGAGGAGAAATCAGGAAGACATCTTTTTGTGCACAATTGTCCACTGCACTGTCTATTTTGATATTACAGGAACATTTTAGGTTCACTTCAAGTTTAGCTCAATCTACTCTAATTTTTCTATTAAAGCTGTTTTCATCTGTCACTGTTGTAAGTGCCTCATTATAACTTACACTGTTAAAAAATAAAAATCCATAGAAAAATGGAAAGGTACTGGTATAAATATGGTAGATATTTCATTTAACCTAAAATATTTTTTTTTTTTTTTTTTTTTTTTTATCAACATTGTCACAAGTCTTTTAAACTTGTTAAAAATTTGACATTGGTTGGGTCATTAAAAGTGCCTTTTCACACCAAAATGGATAAAGATGTTCAAAAATAAGAACAAGGGCTTAGCTGAAGTTGAAAGTGATTTCAGAAGAAAGGCAGGTTATTTTGAATAAAGATAAACACAGACGAATCTTGCACAGGTAAGTCCAGGAATTTGTATTTAAAAGTCAACAAGGTCAATTTGGAATTTTAATTTCATGTTTACTTTCCATCCAAAATGTTTCTCCAAACGTGTGATGACATTTCCTTTACTAAGGAAGCAGAAGGTGGGTTTGGGGGAGGGTGGCACTTTATCGCCTTGTGACTCAAAGCACTTGAGCCAGACAGGTAAATAATATGGTAATGAGGGTGTCTGCGAGTGCTTCTTCACACACTAGGGGTTAATTGTTATTATAGGGGCAGGAGGTCAAACACAGAAGGCTTCCGGGCTTGGTGAAATACATTAATAGGAAACATTCACTGATCTCCATCACAACGTGACAGTGCTCACTACACAGTGATTTCAACAAGTTCTTAGGCTTGAAGACTTTGAATATTATGACTTTATTTCAGTCAACATCCCTTTAATGTGCACTTATGTGAGAGTAATGTGAAGAGACTCCTGCTTTCCAGCTAACAAAAATATATATTCTAAAAAATGTTTTTCTAATGTTCTAAAAATTATAAAAATAATTATAAAAATATTATTTCCAAAAGTTCTCTGAACATTTAAAATGTCCAGTTTTTTTTTTAATTTAATTTTATTTTATTTTAAAGACATTTTTGGGGTCATGCAAAAATCAAGGAAACATTCCATTTTAAAATTTATGTACATAATGGGAACATTATTTTTGAATGTTCTCTGAACATTTAAAAAAATTTTTTAGATGAATGTGCAAAAATTCTATGAACAGTTTTTTTTCTTTGCTAATATTTAGAGAACATTAGCAAAGACAAAATAATCATTCTATTAACATTACTGAAGAACTTTGACAGAACCTTGCCAAAATGTTAACCAAAGTTCTGAGAACATTCCTTGTTTGCTGGGTTTCCACAAAGACAGTTTATTTGTTTGTTTAGCTCTCTATAAAAACATCTATTAAATCAAAACACTGATCTGAAGAACGTTTGAACAATTTGTGCCATAAACTATCCCATCATACAATCAAAATTATGTTATTTTCTGAACCTGTGGCACTGCAGAGGACCATATTGAAGAACATTTACTTTTGAGAGTAGCTCAGTTTTATTTTAATCTATTTTAACCTTTAACATTACTTAGTTTATTCTTCTGTGACTCAAATAAACATCTTTTCCTTCTCTATGCAAGTGTGGTCAACCCATGTGATGACATCCCTGGAAGAAGGAAAAAAACCCAAAAAACATTTAATAGATTGCATGTGCTTGCCAGCGCGCTGAGTATACACTCCAGAAGAAGATATCGCAGTATCCATCCACAGCGTGGTGTTGCAGCGCATGCATGTAAAGAAGGAAACAGATCTTGTGTGTTTGCGTTCTCTGGGGTTTATCTGAGGTGTTGGGTGAAGTGCGGTGGGTTGAGAGAGCAGGGGAGGAGGCAGAGGAACTTCATAGGGCGGTCACATAAAAACTGCCTGGAGAACTGGATGCGGGATCAGTCGATGATGTTCTCCGTGCTCGACTATTCTTGGTTGGAGCTACAAAGATCCGCGTTCGCATTGGACTCGGCTGCTTTCTTCTACGTGAAGCGGAACTAATGATCGAAACATTCGGTTCAGGCTTGGACTTTTGTTACGTGAGGTGAACTCCTTTCAAAACTCCGTTTGACCGTCTTCTTATCCAGGAATACCGTGCGCATCTCTACCAATGGTAAGCTGGCATGTCACTGTGCACGGTACTTCGATATGGTCATAGCAAGAAGTGATTTACGGCCGTATCTGAGGCATGCGCAATTATTTAGACCCGATGACACGCGTTTTGGCCATTTTGCGCGTAAATGGGAATCTTTTACGCCCTGTGTTCTCTGAAGGCGACGCGACTAACTAGAACGCTCCCATTAAACCTGTCTTCACGTCTCCAGACGCAAATATTATAATCAACAAAGCTGTGCACACCGAATACGGGAGCGTTCTGCTTTGGCGAATTGTATTGGGGGGAATTGGGAATTTTACACCGGATTGAACATTTTAGTCTATGCTTACCGGATAGCTTAAAAGTTTTAATGTTTTTTGCAAGTTTAGAACCACCAACGCATTGCTCAGGCACCTGACCGCGCACTCACGGGAATCCAGCCGAGTGGATGAGAGCTTCCACATCTGCTCCTAATGTACCAGTATGGCATTTCATTCAGACAGAATTGACATTCTGTTTTAATTATGTTTTAATGTGGTGGCTAATACCACGTTTTTATAGTTTTATTTGGAGTAGCCTACGTGGCCTAAATCGTGACGGTGGTACGTATCAAGATTCACTTTTATATGAGTTTTTGGAATCTACAACAGAATTCTAAATTCTGAGTGTTCCGAATCTCTGGTTTCTGCGTAGAACGTAAACTGGTTTCAAATCCAATTCTAACGCATTCCTAACTCAAGTATACACTGGCTTACGAAGCGTTTACGGTGTCATTCTAAGTTAACATTAAAAAAATAGCTGTCCTTCATTTGATTTAATAAGTTAAGTGAAACCGGTCTCCAGTGTGCAACTGAGCTAGAACATTTGACCTCCTCAAATGTTTTGAAGACTCGTACTTTGTCTGAAATGAGTTGTAGTGAAGAGTGATGGCACTCAGTCAAGCATAAGAACACGTCTGAAAGGTTTTATGAGGTACATTATGACATAAAGAGACACAACCCGTGAGTCACTTGGCAGGGATGTTTATCTTTAGTTCAAGGAGGTGGAAAGCAAAAAAAGGAAGAAACTAGATATTGTCTAAATATCTTTTCATACCACATAACCTACTTGTTAAAAAGTAAACTGTTGCAAGAGCTGTCCTCAAATAGTCCACTGATGATTACAGATCAACAGATGTTGTCTAGACAAGAGCAGAGGTCCTTTTTCAGGCCAAGAAAATGGTTTTTGATTAATGTGCTTGTAGTACTAATACTGTATTTGCATGCTTTGGTATGATATTCAAAACCATTAAAAAATCATTGCTTTTGATAGATGGAGGACTTGTACATTGCAAGGGAGGGACAGTGACACAATTAGATGAAAACTTTAGTTGCATTCTTATCTTTAACTTAATATAGTCATTCATTTAAATGCATATTTCTGTTGTTTTGTTGTTGTTTTTCAAGCAAATTAGTTTGAGATCAAACAGTAATAATTTTGAGGACCCTGGTCTTGAGATTGTGTCAGCGCAATACAGATTCTGTATTGTACATATCCATGAACTTTAACAATTTGCACTGCAGGCTACAGGCTACTTTCCTTAAGCTGTCTCATTTTCCAAATGGACAGAATGCTGCTTGGATCTCCAGATTTGATTTCTGAATTAAACTTGTCAGAGGTTAGATCCTAAAATTGGCTGCTCATATTGTCTGTTACTGTGGTAACCTACTCCCCCATACACATCTGAAGAACCATGTGCATAACCTAATCTCATTAAGCAGGGTTAGGGTAGAGCAAAGTCGAGCACTGTGAGCTTTACACGACTCTGCCAAATTAAAGGAAGCAAACTGCACTATAAAACCCACTCTGCACAAAAGCACATGCATTGCACTCCATCTTCAAACAGGGATTCTGTAAATATTTAGGGCAGTATCTGTAGGCTTTTAAACAAGTGTAGGTGGTCTGAAGAAACCAATTGTTTGTGCTTTGTTACATCTCTTCTGGCATGGCTGATCAAAGTCTTTTAGTTACGCTCGTTTTTATGGTTTGCTCTCGACATAATGAACTGTTTGAATAGCGGCGCTAGCTGCATTGTTGTTCAAACAGCAGATTTTATGAATCTAAAAACCACTGGCCTCCTGTTAAGAATCTAACACTGTGTTTCGGTAGATCAGTCAAGAATCACAACGCAAGCCACGCTAGTATAACAACTGTGAAGACGGAGAGAGAGAGAAATAACTCTCATGACCACACACACACACGGTGTTCTTGTTAAAATGCATCATTCCTGTTGTAATGGTTGGACTTGCTCCAGCGGAACTAAGTCCAAGAAATGACAAAATGCATGCGTTGCTACGCTCAACTATTAAGTTCAGCTGTGGATTCAGTGATGACGTTGTTTTCTGAGACCTTTCACAAAGCACTTGTGATTTTTATTAGTGCAGTTACTCTGTTCTCAAATGAATCGTTGAAAATCTCATTTGTGGAGTTGCATGGTGGTTGCAATGAAGATATTTCTTAAATCCATTCTGCTTTTGACGCAAATTAGACGTATTTGGATGTTATGGGTTCTAACAAATCACAAAGCTGTAGGACCAGGACGGTGCCGCTTGTATGGTCAGTCTGGGTTGGGGGATTTTTAAAAGACCATCAATAAAAGAGGCAGTCTGAGATCCCTTTGTTGACAAACAAACCTCTATTCGTATGTAAATTGAATTGCCATCTTTTCAGGTGTTCACACCTGGCAGTCTTGCGCAACACGTTATCGTTGCTCATTTAAGGGGTCTGTCTGGCCCAAACTTGCATTTTGGTTTTAGTGAAATCATGCCATGCTTATTCTGAAATGTTTGCTGTAATCGGATTACATGAGATATTAAATGGCAAATATACCCTTGTATTTCAGGAAAGGAATCTCACCGCAGTTCTTAAACAGCCTTCCAGGACCACGTAACATTCACTTGAGGAACTCGTCCTGTATCAGCTCTCGACAAACATGGACTGTTTTCCCATGCTTTATTTTCTGTCGGTAAGTGGACCACGCCTATCCAGTCCTAACCGTGTGATGGGGTTGTTACATATTTGGAGCAAATTAAAAGCCTTAGTCATTCTTTATGAAAACAGTGGTCAATAAGGAGTTTTGCTTTAAGCTTTTTATGTTGCGGTGCAAGCACTTGAAAATTGTAGGTTGCTGTCCTTGTTTGACATCGGTTTTGACTACCAAACTGTTGTTTGGTTCGGCCCTTAAAGGGATACTTATCCCCAAAAATGAAAATTATATCATCATTTACTCACCGTAATGTCATTCCAAACCATTACAAAATGCCTTTTGTGGAACACAGAAGAAGATATTTTGGAAAATAAAGGTTCTCTTTGGCATCTATGGTTGCATGGAGAACATCTATGGAAGCTTTCCATTGCACGAAAGGTTCTTTATAATGGAAAAATAAATTAAAATATTAAAATGTTCTTCACACTAAGAAAAAAATGCTTTATTAAGACCTGATCACTGAAAAGTTCTTTGGGGAACCAAAAATGGAGTCCAAAGGAAGTCATACAGGGTTGAAATGACATGAGAGTGAGTAAATGATGACATAATTTTATTTTATTTTATTTTTTGGCATATGACCCCCAAAACTACTAACCTTTGTTCATTTGTATGGCAGTTATCTGGAATAAATAAGGTCTAAAACATACTCTACGCAAACACTTCTACACTGTTAGTATATAAAGTAAACAAAAATTATTGGAGAACATTTTACAAGAAAATCAGTCTTTCTACATCAAAGTGTAACATCATGCCAATTCTTTGTAATTAGTTGTGAAATTAATGGCATTTACTAGAGTGAAAATTGTTACTCCACCAAATTTTGCTTTCAGTTTTCAGACAACTCTTTTCTTTAAGTTTAATGTGTTACTTGCCACTTCTTTGTAATTATTTGTGAAATTTGTAAGCAATTTCAGAGTGAAATCCTACATCATTTTTTTTTCTTCCAGTATAGCTATAGTAAGCTCAATTTTGTATCGTGTTGCATTCTGAAACATGTCAGATGCATTTCTGCCTTCGAGAACTTGCGTGAAGTATGTTTCTGACCTGAATGTCAATGACATTTTAATGGTATCCAGTTTAATTATTGAAAGCAAGGTGACAATGGGGAGTCAAACATCGTTCATTGAAGTCTTGCTTTTCTCTTCTGCTTCCTCAAATTTCCCGCCTGTCCACCAGAGACATCATGATTCCTGGTAATCGAATGCTGATGGTCATTTTATTATGCCAAGTCCTACTGGGAGAGAGCAGCTATGCTAGTCTAATACCCGAGGAAGGGAAGAAGAAAGCGTCGGCTCAGCACCTGGGTCAGAGTCATGAACTGCTGCGGGACTTTGAAGCCACGCTGCTGCACATGTTTGGGCTGCAGAGGCGACCGCGACCCAGCTACTCGGCTGTCGTGCCCCAGTATCTGCTGGACCTGTATCGCCTGCAGTCAGGGGAGGCCGAAGAGGCCGGAGCCCACGACGTGAGCTTCGACTATCCCGAAAGGTCCACGAGTCGAGCAAACACTGTGAGAGGATTCCATCATGAAGGTAAGACAGCAGAGATGGTGGCACTTGACAAATGCAGACTCGACCCAACATTTAAAAAGTCTCTGCACCACCACACTTTGTCATGTGGATACTGTCGAGGGACTTTCCTCAACATGCAATTATTTTTAATGCTACTCTACAGATTTCTAAATAAACTCCTGTTGCCAGCAATGCGGTCTCTTAGGCGGACACAATTCCCAGAAGGCTTCAGAAAAATACACATTCAGTATCAAGATGATAGAAGGCCATCAGCATGGTTAAACAGTTTATTCTTGTTATTTTACTTTTCTTTTTTACCTGCATACTTAAATGAGTCAGAGTTGAGAGTTTCAACTACATTGAAAAATGGACAAGGAATAAGTGCATACCACTGAAAGTAAGAGTGTGTTTGGTAGAGTCACCAGACATAAACAGGCTGGTCAATACGACTTACGTGATTTTTCTTTTTTTTGTGGCTTTTTACAACTTAATTTAACTGTAAACAAAAGCTAAATTAGCTCTAATATGAAAGTTTAACTTTCACTTACGACAAAACTAAAAACATGTTGTTTTTATACATTTTGTTTTAGTTTAATTCACTTATTATAAATAAAAAAGGCCACGATCAAGTCGTTCCACAGTTACTAAATCTATCCAGTATGTGTTCTGCACATCAAGTGAAAATACTATTTAAACAAAATTGCCTTTTTTTGACGAGTGTTATTTGCTTAAATGCTATTTTGCAAATAGAAAAAAGCATCATTTTCGATTAGACCAATGCACTTAAATGATTGGAAAAATGCACTGGAAAGGCAGGAATATAAATGACACAGTCGTTTTAGTTTATTTCAGTGTGTCTGAACGTCATTGGTGGGTCACTAATTATCTCGCTTCCAAATTCTCACTTCTAGACACTCCAAATAAATAAATAAATAAATAAGTCAGAAATTACCTTTAGTGAAGATGCTGTTCAAGTAAACACTTGGCATTCAGTATGTGAAATAATTAGATTACAGCAAACATTACAGCATAAACATGCTATGAATGCAAAGCAGGAGTTTTTGAAACCCCAAATGATTATATTAATGAACTCTGTTAATTTAAAATAATAGTTCAATAAATCAACAACCAACAATAGTCAGTTTCATCATAACACTAAATTTCTCTGTTGTAAAACTATCTGAAACTACTGCCTACTTGAATGTATTATTGATAAATATTATTGTTAAAACAAGATAACGGGATGAGAATAAGCATGTAAGGCATAATACTGAGTTAAACAGTCATTATCACAAAATTAACCCAAATAGGGTGATCAGCACCATGAGGCATGTTATTATATGGATCAATACTAAATGAATAAATATATGAATAGTAATTGATTTTAAATATTTGAGAACAATCGTATAGATTCTGTTAAGAGGAAGTAATCCACTACAGTGCTAAAAACAATTCACCTAGAGACAAGACAAACATGGCAGCAATATTATTACAATATTGATATCTGTATTAGTTCAGTTACTTGACTTCCTCTCTCATGCAACTCTGTGAGTCTTCTACCAGTTTCTCATTCTTCTGAATAATGTTTTCAGTGGAGACTCCTGAGTTTATAGCCATCTGTTCAATAAAGTAATTCTGAAGTCAAAATGAGAGAAAGAGAGTGATATGAGAGATATAAAAGTAGGAGATGTAGGAAATTAGTTACCTGGATGAGAGATCCGTAATGCAGTTTTATTCTAGACAGCAATTCTGATTTGACTGCCATGACTGACCAATCAAAACCAAGTAGGAGCCGTGTAATATAGAAAGAGTGAAATAACAGGAATTAATATGAAATGTTTTTGAAAAATCTGTAGGTTGAGCATCAGTGCATTAGCATGTATTACTGTGCATCGCTACAATGTATTGAATTACATTGAAATTAATGCTTGGTATCATTTTAGTAGATAATTGTGTTCATAGTATTCATGTTGGCTACACTTTATTTTAAGGTGTCCTTGCAGTGTAATTATACATTTAAGTACTGAGTAATATTAATGAACTACATGTACTTACTGTATGGTTAGGTTTTGGAAAAGTACAACAGCTCCCCCCAACCTACCACCCGTCTAGGGTTTGGCTTAGGGTTACTTGCATGTAATTGTGCATAATTAAGTGTTATTATAATAGTAAGTACATGTAACATGTGTAACAAGGACTCCTTAAAATAAAGTGTTACCTTCATGTAACACTTCAAAAAACTAAAACGACCGTGTCATTTATTCAGAGAGCATTTTAATCAAATAAATGAAAATCATGGATTCTGGTTTGTTCAGTTCAGTTTTCTTTGAACATTCCTCAGAAAATTAAAATAAACAATTTTGTTTAAACAGTATTTTAGTGTTGATGTGCAGATCACATAATGACTAGATTTACTGACTGCAAGAAATTGTGGGGTAATTTTTTATCTAGTGTTTTTTGTGTATGTGTGTTAGTGCATATTTTAAAAAGACACCACAATAAACATTACGGCATTTTGAGGTATTCATTTTTATAGTAAGTAAACTAAAATAAACATTGAGTAATAAAATTATAGCTGTAGCACATTATAGCTAATTTAGTTTTTGTTTTAGTGCTGTCAAACGATTAATCGCATCCAAAATAAAAGTTTTTGTTTACATAACATATGTGTATATTTATTATGTATATATAAATACACACACATACACATGTAAGAAAAACATGTTATGTTTATATATTAAATATATTAATATATGATATAATATATATGAATATAAATATATACATGTTTATATTTTCAAAATATATGCTGTATGTGTGTGTCTTTATATATACATAATAAATATACACAGTACAAACACATATATTATGTCCACAAAAACTTTTATTTTGGATGTGATTAATTGCGATTAATCATTTGACAGCACTATTTTGTTTATATTAAATCTAAATGTAAAGTTTGAACCCAGCCATTAATAGAATTTGAGAAAACTGATACGTTTGAGTATTTTTTGATCACAGTTAGGAAGCCTAATAAGAAATTTGCTACTGTATCGTTTCAAAAACTGGGTCATGATAGTGTATCTTCTACCAGTTTGTTGAGCTGTCCTCTGATTTTCCTCCTCTAGAGCACATGGAAGAACTGCAGTCAGACAGCTCACCGGAGACTCCTCTGCGCTTCGTCTTCAATCTCAGCAGCATCCCAGAGGAGGAACTCATTTCTACCGCAGAGCTTCGTATCTACAGGCAACAGATAGATGATGCAATCTCAGATCCCCAACCCACGGGAGACGACAGTCTCCACCGGATAAACATATACGAGGTGCTCAAGCCCCCGCGGGCCGGGCAGCTCATCACGCAGCTGCTGGACACTCGACTGGTGCGCCACAACACGACCCGATGGGAGAGCTTCGACGTGAGTCCGGCCGTGCTGCGCTGGACCCAAGACAAGAGCTCCAATCACGGCCTGGCTGTGGAGGTGGTGCCCCTGAACCGAACCTCATGTCATCAGGGACACCATGTACGCGTTAGCCGCTCCTTGCGTCCGCTTCCGGACGAAGACTGGAAACAGCTTCGCCCGCTGCTGGTCACGTTTGGGCACGACGGCAAAAGTCACCCGCTGACACGGCGAGCGAAGCGCAGCCCGAAGCAAAGAGGTCGCAAACGCAACCGAAACTGCCGGCGGCACGCGCTTTACGTGGACTTCAGCGACGTGGGCTGGAACGACTGGATCGTGGCGCCGCCCGGATATCAGGCGTACTACTGTCACGGGGAGTGTCCGTTCCCTTTGGCCGATCACCTGAACTCCACCAATCACGCTATTGTGCAGACGCTGGTGAACTCGGTAAACACCAACATTCCCAAGGCCTGCTGCGTTCCCACCGAGCTCAGTGCAATCTCCATGCTCTACCTGGACGAGACGGACAGGGTGGTGCTGAAAAACTATCAGGAGATGGTGGTGGAGGGATGCGGCTGCCGCTGACCGGGCCGCAGCCACACCCTGGACACTTATTTATAACGTCCCTGTTGAGATGTGTGTTTCTTGTCTCCTCGATCGTATATTTTGACAAAAAAAGTATATATAAATATATATTTATATCAACATAATTAAAAAAAAGTAAAACAAAAGCGTCCTTATTTTAATTATAATTCAGCTGTACAGCTTTTCATAATGTATATCAGACTGTATAAGGGTTTTTCTATGAGCTAGAAGAATTAGCCACTAAAAAGTTTATTTACTGGTAGTATTTATTTCTTTAATACAATATACATTCACCAAATGCGTAGCCAAGCGACCCCCTCAGAAAGCATCGTTTGTGTACTTAAAATAGAGCACTGTGTGAAATGCTAGGAAAACTGATTTTCTTGCTATATCAGATGAAGAGATCAGATGTGTATTGATGTGCATCAGCATGTGATTTACATGTTCCCAAAATAACTTTGTTGTTAAATAAATTGTGAAACATTTCAACAACAACGTGAGATTAATAAAAGGCAGTGTGACGCTCTGTTTAAAGAACAAAATCATGATATACAGTACTGTAGTGCAGTTGTGTGTGTGTGTGTGTGTGTGGGGATACAGTTCTAAAACCTTATGTTTTAATGTCAGCTTGCTCATTTTCAAACATATTTTGTGAATTATTAACTGCCTAATGCTGATTTTGCATATTTTCCCACCTAATCTCAGCATATTTTCAAGCCTCTACTGTATGTTTGTCCTAAAATAGCACACTTTTAAAATAATATTATTTTGCATGGTTTAATTAAGCTGATAATCACAAAAGTTTTATACATACATAGTATTGTAGTGAAGAAGGAATCATGTTTATTACATATTATACATGGCATGTTATATATTCTATTTGGTATAACCTAATGAAAAAGAAAAAAACATTTTCTTGTATAGATCGATGTCCAAATATGTAAACAAATACTTATTTTATCACATTTGCAGAGAGAGTGTTCTAAAAAGTTTCATTTTTTTAATTAATACTTCAATTAATCATTTAGAATCAAGTAACAATACAATCAAAGAAATACATGCAAAAAGTCATTAAGCCTGTCAAGAACATGTCTGGGTGATAGGGCCTATACAGTAGGCTAATACACCCTGTTACTAACAATTAAGCACAATTTACATCCCACTTCTCATTATTTTAATGCAGAAAATATAAAAAGTTATTTTACATTACAGAAATCATTAACTATTATAACTGCAAATAAAAACAAAACAAAACAGCAGTAAGAATTTGTTGGGGAAATGTGCTTAAGGTCTTGTGAAAATAATGCCACCATACAAAAAAAAATTCTTCACACATTTTATACCTACACATTTCATTTTGGGGTGAAGTGTAACCAGGACGCATATTTGAAAAACAATGCAGAAAAACAAGCTGACAGACTCGATCAGTGGCATATCAGTGAAAGTCTGTGCTGTGAATTAACACACCTCTTCTCACCTGGCAAACATTAAAGCTATAAATAGCCTACTGATGAATAGCGTTAATGACAGCTGAAGGCATTTAGACTAGATTCTGCGAAGATAAAGCATGCATACCAAAGAAATCACGATGATGAGTATTAGTATTATTATGTTGTCTTTATGTGATTGAACAGCAGAGGTCTGCACTGCAAAAACAAACAAAAAAAAAAAAAGCTTAAGAGTTACATGTTAAGTACATAACGCAGGCCGGAGAGTGAATGCATGATCATACCTAAAAGAAACTGGTTTTATAACTTGTTACCCGTCGAGTCCAGCAGACGCAGCTTCACAGCAGTCCTCATCCAGGTGCGTCTCCGCACAATAGCGGCTAGACTGCGTGACTCTGAATGGGAGACACACTTGTGTGGATCTGGCGACACGGCGCTGCGCACGTCGCGACGCGACAACAAATCAAAGGTGAGACGATGTGTCTCCATCAGCAGACTGAATACAGACGCCTGTCAGGCTCTAAATCACTCATTTACTGCCCTATTCCACGATAACACCAACGGAAGCCCTTTGAACTGTCAATAAGCGTCGTTTGGCATCGTTGTCCGCTCATCTTTCACTCTTTTGTTAAATGCTTTTCGTGTTTAAGGGCTTAAATCGATCAAATCCTCTGGTGCTACCAACAGCTTGCGAGAATATAGACACGTCAAAAATACTGTGAAGGATTTCTGTCATACTTGGATTCAGTCATAATGGGGTCCAATAAGAATCTCCAAGAATGACTAAATACTAAGTGAAATGCCTTTTAATTTTTATTTGATTAACTCCGGAGGATATTGTGTAATCCTGGGCATTTCCATTAGGGTTCTTTACAAATGCTTCCAATTTATAATGGAATATCCAATACGAATCCTTTCAGTAGCTCCACGGGAAAAGAAGAAGAAAAAAAAAAAAACTTTATCATATCTAATAACTATTATCACGTTTTTTGTAAAAAAATAATAAATGTTGGCTATATTCTTTTCGCCATTTGTTTCCCTGCTTGATACTACTGATATCATTAACAGGAGCGCACTCAAACATACACACAGACAAACAGACAGGCTGACAGATAGACAGTTTATTTAATTTTAATTAAATTTATCTCTATTTTTGACAGAAAAAGTTTTGGAACAAAGAATATTAGATTAAATAATTTGGTGTGGTGCATTAATATCATTTTGATCATCATCTGTTGGGAAGTAACTAGTTACATGTAACTGAATTAGGTAATTTAATTACAAAATAAAAGTAATTGTAATCAGTTACAGTTACTGAGAAAAAAAGTGTAATTAAATTACAGTTACTTGTGAAAATGTTAAGGATTACAAAGGGGGTTACATCAGATTTTTTTCACTCCCACACACAGATTTAATTGATTTCTTTAATAAGGGGGAAAGGGAGGGGAAAGGGAAGTGGTGTGTGGCCAAGTATGGTGACCCATACTCAGAATTTGTGCTCTGCATTTAACCCATCCAAGTGCATGCACACAGTAGTGAACATACACCCGGAGCAGTGGGCAGCCACTGCTGTGGCGCCCGGGGAGCAGTTGGGGGTTTGGGGCCTTGCTCAAGGGTCTCACCTCAGTCGTGGTATTGAGGGTGGAGAGAGT
>JAFVLL020028133.1:0-29273 GCA_021397915.2 Tor tambroides
TGAAACTACAAAATACAGACATTTGAAATATGGTGAAGTAATGTTGATTAAAGGTACATTAAAAATGAATGTTTTCTTTTCATTAGGAGGTTTGTAATAAAACATTGCACTTTTTTTTACTGGCTACCATATAGCCTATGTAAGTATAGCCTATGTAAAACTGATAAGTTCAAGTTCAAAATTGATGTATATACCAAAAACTAAATTTGATGAAGTATAACAGAATTTTGAATGAATTCAATACTATAATAACTACAGACAGGCTATCAAAAAAAAAAAAAAAAAAAGAATAAAAGAGATTTAAAATGAAATACTGTAAAACTTTTTTTCTCTAAACACATGAAATGAACTTTAATTGTGAGCATATTTTAAAGCTTTATACTCTGCTGCACCTATTTGGTTTCACTCCAGATTCCACATGCCTTGCTTTCCTTTCTGCTTTATCGTTGCCCTTCTGCTGTTTCCTTTCTGGCTTATGGGACTTGAATTTCCTTAATGCACACTCATTTGTTTTCTAAAAAGCCAGTTATACATGTCAATTAAAAAAATCAGTGAATGTCAATGTATTTAATAAATGTGAGTAGAATTAATGAAGGTTCAGGGTGGCCCACTTTATCTAGCACACTTGGCCAAAGTGGGCCATCAATATTTAACCATCTTACAAGAAAAACTAGAAATGTATTCTTTGCAGGCCCTCTGCTAAAACTGATTAAGTTTCTGTATTTTCAGCAATTGTGATGATTGAGAGAAATAATGTGACATAAGAATTTTCACTTTTTTTTTTCCAGATTAAACTATTTGAGCCTGATTCAAACTATCTAAAAGTTGTGTTGGAATTAGACAATCAATCAATCAATCAATCACTCAATCAATCAATCAATCAATCAATCAATCAATCAATCAATCAATCACTAATAAAAAAATTAAAAAGCAATGAATCTGTATCAGGTTACAAGAGACCAAGGCTTCATTTATATACAATTTATTTTGACACACTCAGGATTACACAAGGATTTTATGAGGAAAAGGAATAAAACATGTATAACTAAAATGACAAACCAGTGACCTCTTGTGGTGAACTGCAACACGACTGGGTTTGATAAACCAGTTTGCCTTTTAGTGGAGAAAGACAACTTGCATTGCAGTAAAAATGTAATATTGCATATTGCATTCTGTTATACAGCTGTGCTCTATTTGATGTACATCTACAATTAAACAAGTTGAAAATGGCTGAAGTTCTTAAAATGCTTTGTAAAAAAAAACCTACAAATCAACAATGTGCATGAAGAAAAAAAAAATCTGAAAATAAACATGATGAAACATTGAAATAGTGCAAACAGACTACAGTGCAAATGAAACACGATGAAACAATGAAATACTGCAAACAGACTACAGTGCAAATGCATTTACAGTTGAATGAGAGTGATACTAGTTTAGAGACATCATTACTTGTCTTTACTAGATAGCATAATCTGTATAATTATAAATTCACACAGATATTCCTATATAACTGATTTTGTGTAATTCTGTGTTTGATGCTTATTTATATGTGATGCCTTGGAATTTGTGTGCTGTAGGCTGAAATCCTTCTGTGTTATTGTGCAAAACTTTATTTATTTATTTTTTTGTCCTGTTATGTACAGAATTATGTATTTGAATTCTCATAAATGTGTCTGAATGTGTGAATCTGTGTGTGGTATCTGTAATCTTGTATAACTACTCTTTTTGTGTAAACTGTATATTTATATGCTTATGTGCTTATATGCTTTCATATGATGAGATTATTATATTTCTTTCTTTGAATCACTTTAAAGTTGAAGTATGTTATCCTATTTCTTCACCAATAACTTCTGGAAATGCTTCAGTCTGAACTTAGAAACGTTAGGTATTTGATTTTGTCCTTCAGGAATTTATGTGACAGTATAAAGTGGCGTTTATGATCCAAATAGAGTTAGATGAGAGTTGCAGAGATTTATCTGGAATCTCCTGAAACACTTTTGAGGAGGATTTTGACGCAGTTGCAGGTTAAAAGGTCAAAATCAGTGTTGCTAACTAATTTTCAGGGGAAGTTGCTAAAGGACGGTCGATTTGTTGCTAAAAGTTGCTAAATGACATTGTGATGTCATTGCATGATGACATCATTGCGTAATTACGACGCAAAAATGTCACTACACCAAATCTCAGCAAAAAATATATTTTATGTTAATTTAGATTTGTTTGTAAAATAATATAAATACATTATATAATATTAAAATATAAATAACTATTTTTAAATACAACATTGAATTATCGAACACTTACAGTTTTGAACCATTACAATTATTTATTTTTTTTATTAGCTAATAAACTAGTAAAACTACGCATTTTGAACATTTATAGCTTTAAGCAGTATATTAGTAATTAGTATGCTACACTCTAAGAAAATCTGTAAAAATAGTGCACAATCTACTATGTTAACATTAAGGAATTTTCCGTATTGATTTTTCACTTCTTTTTTTATTTTTTACCTGCATTTTAAATTACACATTGTATTTTGTGTTTTTGGGTTACAGGGTTACAACGGATAATGTCCTGAAAAATTACTAGCTTTTCCATTTTTCTAGATATTTTTCTTACAGTGTACCAACTGATCAACAATCACAGGTACAAGCTAAGGTGTATCATAAATGAACAATTATTCAGTTATTATTATTATTATTAAATTGAACAACTGAAACTTAATACACATGATGTGTACTGCTAGGCATTTTTGGTTTCCTCATTTTGTGTAATTTAGATGGAAATTTAGTGCCTTTTTATCGTTTGAGTCACTTATCAAAAGTTGCTAAAAATTGCCAAATAAAGTTTTAAAAATAGCTAAATTTGTTGCTAGGTGCTTTTGGAAGAAAAAAGTTGCTAGGGTAGTGTGAAAAGTTGCTAAATTTAGCAACAAAATTGCTAAGTTGGAAACACTGATCAAGATCATTGCAGTTGACGTTCACCCTCCAGAACATCTCCACGTATCCCTAAGGTGACGCTTATTTTGTCAAAGTATTATTTGAGAATATTATCGTAACCTTCATACTATTAAAGGAATACTCTACCCAAAAATAAATTTATCATCATTTATGCTGTTCGAAATTAATTACATCATATACAAACAAAGCAACTCGCGAGAGAAATGACAGTACTCTGTGCTTTCGTGGCACTTCTCGCGCGAGTTTCATTACGCGTTTACGTCATGAAACCGCGGGTAACGGTTGAAAATAAGTGGTGTTTTATAGCGAAGTGCCTTTCAATATAGTCCTTGTTTATAGCTAAAAATATGTTAAACGTTTGAAATAGCAGTATTTTTTAAGCACACCTGTCGTTTTGCTTCAGAAGAATTTGATTCATCAACTGGAGTCATATGGATTACAGTCATCTTCGCTTTGTGTGGTTTTTGAGGCGTCAGTTTAACAGTTAAGTTACTCTTACATTATATGGACTCACAGAGATTGATTATTTTTTTCTAAATGTCTTCGTTTGTGTTCATCAGAAGAATGTTTGTGTATATGTATGTAATGTACAGTGGTGGCCAAAATTATTAGAACACTAATATTTTCATCAGCTAAAAGTACTTTTAAGTCAGTTGCGTTATTTCTATGTTTTGCTGTAGTGTGTCAGTAGGAATATCAGTTTATATTTCCAAACATTCATTTTGCCATTAATTGTAATAATCCAGTGAGATTTTTGCTTGCACAAGGAGTCTGACAACAATCTGTCTGGAATGACATGAAGAAACAACGAACTGAGACAGACTAAATCCAGAATAACTGTGGCAACGTCTCCAAGATGCTTCAAGAAACCTACCTGCAAAGCTACAGTACTGTTAAAAGTTTTAGGCACTTATGCAAAAATGCTGTAAAATGAGGATGCTGTCAAAAATAATGTCATAAATAGATTTTCTTTATCAATTAACTTCTATTAACTAAATTAAATCAACATTTGGTGTGAGCATCCTTTATGTTTAAAACAGCTTTTGCCCTAGGTGTACTTGAGTATAGTTTTTCAGGTAGCTTTGCAGGTAGGTTTCTTGAAGCGTCTTGGAGACGTTGCCACAGTTCTTCTGGATTTAGCCTGCCTCAGTTTGTTCTGTTTCTTCATGTCATTCCAGACAGACTGTTGTCAGACTCCTTGTGCAAGCAAAAATCTCACTGGATTATTACAGTTAATGGCAAAATGAATGTTTGGAAATATAAACTGATATTTCATATTGACACACTACAGCGAAAGATAGAAATAACTGACTTAAAACCATTTTTTTAGCAGGTGAAAATACTAGTGTTCTAATAATTCTGGCCACCACTGTATGTGTGTGTGTGTGTGTGTGTGTGTATAAACACACAGACGACACATATATAAAGATATATGTGTGTGCAAATGATTTTTCTTTTCTTTTTTTTTTTGGGTGGAATACCAAGTATCCTTTTAATACATTACCTTTAATACTATAACCTGCATTAAACTCTTTTACCTTTTGGCAAGGTTTTTAGAAAGACTGACTAAACAACCATTTGACTATTGTGGTGCTTATTCTTTCCCAGATTCCCTCATTCTTTCTCTTTGGCCGTCTGTTTCTTCACTTCTTCGTAAGGATTTTCCTCCACTGTCACGGCCTCGTAATCTTTGTCTTTCTGAGGAAGCTGCTCATACCCTCCCTCTGCTTCTCCTGCTGGCTTTTTTGAGTCGTCTGAACTCAGTGTCTGGTACACCTCGGCTTTGACGTTCTTAAGTGCCTCGTACCCACCTTGACCTTCACTCTGACCCTCTCCAGGTCCTACTGTGTGGTACACCCCCTCCTCCTGCCTCTTTTGTAGGGCTTCGTAACCCCCCTCGGCCTGGTCCTTGTTCGTGCTCTCGCCCAGGGTGTGGTAAACCGCCTGATCCTTGTCCTTGAGTTGGATTTGCTCATAGTCTCCACCTGTCGTCTTGTCTTTATCTCGTTTGGTCTCCTGGATGCTGCTTCCTCCACGTCTGCGTTTCAGCGCGACCAGCAAGACGATCAACAACCCGAGAACGATCAGGATCACCGCCACCATGATGGGCATCACGTTTGCAGGATCTGATTCAGGTTGTGCTAAGAGAAAGAGAGAGGATGTAAATTCATTCTAAAAATAAAAATGAGAAGTAGTGTGCTTGCACAATCATCAAGTGAGAATTGAAAGTGACTAGTGCATTTATACTTTGCTACACTCTACATGAATATGCACGGAAAATGAAAGAGTTCATGAAGCTTTGCGTGCTTGTGTTTTGGCGTGAAACTTTTGGGCAAGTATCACAGATGCTTCGAGAAGCGTTTCTGCTGTTGATTACCACAGAAAATAGTCTACACTCGTCCCTCATCTTACAATAACAAACAAAAATGTTAAATTCAAATTAAAGCCATAACCATTACTTGAAATAAAACTAAAACTTATTTTATTTCAAAAAATTTGCCAGATTATTTGAAATTTCTCATTTTTGACTAGATCAAGTCGAGGAACTGAAATGATTAAAACTGATAAAAAAAAAACAAACTAAAACTATATAGTTTTCATTCATTCATTCATTCATTCACATAAAAAGCAAATAAAATTGACAAACTACCGAAAACCTTAACTAAAATGAAAATGAAAAAAACAAAAACTAATTCAGAATATGAATAAAAACAGTAATAAAATGAGTGTGTAATGTATTAGTACCTTTGTAGCTGTAGACGTTGCTGAAACGGGAGAAACCTTTCCCGCAGTCCACCCGGCAGCTGTACTGTCCTTCTTCCTCGACGGTAATAGAATGGTCGTTGTCAGATAGTTTCTTGCGTGCGTATGGGTCATTAAAGCGTGTGTGATACCAGTGGTAGGATGTGCAGTTTGCAGGAGAACAGCGAGGGCAGGAACACTGCAGACTCTTTTGAGACTCTGAAATCAAAGTAGCAGCAGGAGGTCCACCTGTAAAACAGAAAATAAAGACTTACGAAACTGGACTGTGGTGCACTGATGGTTTCAGATGAATATATTATTCATTTACAGTGGTTTTTACAAAGTACTTTTGTTGGATTATAACTGGTCCAAATTAGGCTGAAAAAAACCCCCCTGAATTATTATTTTTCCCTTTTAATAAACCAAGAAAGCCTGTGGTTTGACCATGTGTAAATGGGTGATTTTTAGGCACAATGCAAATTTAATGAGAATTTCAAATGTTTCTATGTATTACACAATTACAATCAGATGTTTTTGTGAATGTATATCTGTAAGTACACATAATATGAGTGTTAATGGCGTTAATTCAGTGGCTGTTTTTGAAGCTTAACGGGTGGCACATGGTGCTGACAGTGCTTACGACTATATATGACTATACTTGTTTATGTATATAAACATATATATTGTCTCAGTATGTACTCCAAACTTAAAATGATAAGTATGTGTTTGCTTGTATGTACAGTATATACGTATGTAGTGCTAGAATAAATTATATATTTGTGTATAGTGCTTATATATGTATTTTTTATTTTCAGTGTTATTATTATAAAGCTGAGATATGCATGTACATTATAAAGTACACCATGGTACCATGTCCAAAAAATACTTTCTGGTGCATTTTTGTTAGTACGTGCAATATTAGCGATAAATGAAATGATGAGGTAAGGCATGTGTTGTTGTGTTTACCTATAACTTTTAACTCCTGAGCATCAGAATCTCCTTCCTTCTGTGCAGCATCTGCACTGATGTGGATGAACCTGTAGGTGGCGTGGCAGCTGTACTCGCCGTTATCATCTTGTGTGGCGTTTTTGATGGTGTATGTGCCTTCAGCTGAGTTCTTGATCACTTTTTTGTCTTTATAGAAGATGGCATTTTCCAGCTTTGGTCCACCCCAGACTACACACCTGAGAGCCACAGGCTCCCCCTGCAGCGCAGGAACGGCTGGAGGCTCCAGCATCACCATGAGCTCTGAGAAACAGACCAAACACAGGTCAGACTGCTCATCCTTCATCTACTGGTTCATTTAAATATCCAGTCAAATTAAGATGTGAGTTCTGTGGATTTTAATTCATGTCTGTTTGCTTTGAATTCATCCTAATGCCAGTGCAAGTAAATCCTGACAAATGTTAGCAGGTATACAGATTTGAGACATTGTTGAGATCTCTTTTGACACTTTAGAGAATACACATGAGGATTTTTTTTTTCTCGAGTAAAACATCTTAGAAACAGGAGATTGGTGTTTCCGTTTGCTCTCCAATTTAGTCTCATGGCTGTTTATGAAAGGGCTTTGAGATTTTGTAGATATTGTTTGTAACTTTCTTTCTTAAGCTCAGTATGCTGTAATATCACTTGCTTATGTTTCAGACTGATGGGAACTAGCTGACAGAAAGCTGGTCAGAAAAAGTTTTCTAGGAACTTTTCTAGTGACCTGCATAGCGAATAGAGAAGTGGACTGCAAATTCAGCGTAGGAGACATGCGATCACTCTGTGTTCAAATAGTAATGCAATCTATTGTAAATGTTTTTGCAGAATTGCATCTTAAGACGATGTAAACGCATCAGAAGATATTTTGAAAAATAATTCATGTTTTGCTTGTCCGTGCAACTGTGGTCCAATTTTGTTTTGGAAACCATTGACTTTCATTGCATAAACACATTCTTCAAAATATCTCTTTTTGCCTTCCACAAGAAGAAAGTAAATCGTACAGGTTTGGAACATGATGAATTTGTATTATTTTTAACTACATGCAGGGGATCTGAAATACATCAGGAAGTGAAGTAATGAGTCACCTGTCTTTTTCAGCGTCAGTGCATTGCTTCGAAGTTCTCTTTTCTTTTTCTTGCACCAGAAAGTGGCTCTTTCTGCCTCCTTTAATTCTGCAAATATAACAGCTCTATTCATCTTCTCATTAACATTGACTCCTAGACTGAAGGTGCTCACTTCTCTCAACACAAAACAAGCCCAGTCCTTCAGATCATCGTCTGCCTGCAGCACCAGGTTTCTTCCATCTCCTTTGGTCATCACAGCACCTCCTGCAGATGGAGAGAGCTGAGCGTGAGGCTCCAGCTCTGAGAGAGAGAGAGAGAGATCGTGAGAAACAGCAGGAGGAACAGACGATCATGAACGTTTAAGATGGTGTTCATACCTAGTACAGTGAGTGTGTACGGGCCACTCCTCGTTCCGCCCTGCTCGCATTCATACTTCCCGTTGTTTTCTGCTGTCACTGCAGAAAGAACCATTAAATAATCCTGATGTGGACGTGTTTTATTTCCGTTAATAAACCATATTGTTGGTTTACTCCCTCCTTTACGGTTACAGATCAGAGTGACGTCATCTCCAACATACACCTGTGGGAACCTCGGCCGGAGAGACACTGAGAGAAAGAAAACAGACATAAGACACAAATCTTCTGTAATGGCAGGTTGTCTGATTGCTCTCAGGAAATATTAATGATTGACTGATTGATTGACCATAATTTAAAAGCTACTGTACAGTGATTTAGTGCTGTCTGCTCTACAAAAAGATAATTGGAGTAATTGGAGAAGTGTGCTTCTTGGTTCGCTTTCTTTAATTCAGTTATTTATGCAACGCGTGTATTTATGCATTAAATAAATGCATGTTATTTTTATGATTTTTTTTGAAGTTATGCATTTATATTTATTTATTAAGTCATAGTTTCAGCCCTTTTTCTGATTTATATTCTAACTGAATGAGATGTTTGCTGTGTGTTTGCTGTTGAGTTCAGTATAGTTTTGACTGTAATCGATGTGAAATGTGCCACAAGTGATCAGGCATCTTGATGAAAATGAACTCGAGCTGCTGGTTTCTACAGAAGGAACTGTAGATCTTAAATTGATGTTTGTTGATTATTTTGTAGGAGTCAGGCTGTTCGGTCTTTAGCAGACACACCCTGCTGCGCCACGCTGACCTTCTCGAGACACCACGGAAGAAATTACTTTGGACCAGGTTGGAAGCTCATTATAAACGACCCTCTGTGAGGTACTTCAAATACATTTTAAACACGTGACATTAGAAATATCAGATGTTCTGCACTGAAGTTTGGGAAATATCCACCGGGTTTTGCTCAACACTGCATTCATAATAGATTTGATGTGGTTAAATGTGTTTTTCTGAAGATCAAGCAGAGCTGATCATCTTTATTTACTGGTCTTTACCACATGTATTATTTCAGTTGATTTGGTCATGTGCACAATCTGTAGAGGTGTTTGCAATGAAACGTGTATATTTACCTACTGGTTTCTCTCCCTCGCCTTCCCTTATGAGAGCCAACAACACTGTGGAATAAAAAGATAAATAAGATTATTTCTGGACTAAGAATCTACATCTTTTATTCTGATTTGCAGCTGCAAATGAGACGATCACACCCAGTCAGTTTTGGGTCTTTAATGACTTCAGTGTCCGGGTGCATTTTCAGTGCTGTGGAAGTTACCAGCAGTGTCCAAAATCTACAGTAGATAATCTAGGACCGTACAAGAACAGCTCAGATGTCATTTCAAATGTATTTCTGAACATCTGTGTTTTACTACATATCTCTCTGGAAGACTTACTCTGATTGGTCAGTTGCAGCTTACATTGGTGAAATATTCCTAAATGATGACTAATAATAATAATAATCATAATATTCATTTATTTATTTATTTAAACAAAACATTAATCACCCAACAAACTTATATTATATACTATATATTTATAATCTTTAAAAAAATAGGAATGAACTGTCAGTATTGTGCATCATGAAAATTTGTAAATTATGCAAAATATTGAGTACAAGTACCACAACTATTTGAAAGTGGTTTTTGCATACATTTAAAAACATTGTTGCATCTAAAAATTGTTTGTGGCACTGTAATGAAAATCTGTGTAACAGCATTGTCATATTAGTGCAAGCATAGTCAAAAAATAATATCATTAATATTTTCTGTGATGTTTGCCCTGAAATTGGATCATTTGTGGAAAATTGTCAACATTTATCATCATTTAATGCCAATATATTAACCAGACAAACAAAGCTTGTTAAGTATTTTGCCTCTTGAGTTGAGTGAAAGCTGTAAGCTGACTTGAAGTAAACTTCAGCTTTAATGTAGCAAAGAGCAAGAGTTTGTCAAAATGTCCAAACATTGATTACACAGAATCTGACAATAAGATGATGCTGAACTCTTGTGTTTTTACCTGATAGTAACAGCAGAGACCTCATGTCCATCAGCCGATCCGATCCGCACTGTCTGTCAGAAAGAGAAATATGACCATCTGATGGACAGAAAGATGAGCTGCGTGCAAAAATTTGGGGAAGTGGCGATAAAGTGCTTTATCAGTCTTATTGCATTCAAGCTGAGCTGAGTATATGTGTGTGCATGTTTAAATTATTTGTGTTTAATCAGGGTGTTTTTTTTCCTCTTATGGTACATTTGGCAGCGGCTACCGCACCCCTCAGTCACACTGAGTCAGCTGTGTGTGTTTAACAGCTCATTTCAGCTGTGTTTGTGTTTCCATTTGCAGTTTGGTTGTTGTGAGGCTTTGCTATTTACAGAATGCGTGAAGTCATGGTATGTAGATGGTCAGTGATCGAGAACTGAGCGGCCCAAAATGAGCATGAAAGAAAGACTTACTTATTTTATTTATTGTATTATTTATTAATAGAAATGCAATTTTTCTTATTATTTTAATTATTAGAATTTTTTTTGTTACGATAAAGTTTGTTAAATCACATTTCATTTGCTGTAAGTTATAAACTATACTACATCTATTTTGCAGATTACAGTTGATTTTATGCATCATTTTGGAGTGTGGATTCATTTTTAGTGCGTTCAAAATTTTTATTTTTGTCAACAATTCTGTTAATGCTCATAGATAATATTTATAGATATTCTAGAATATTGTTTTAATGATTATCAAGAATGCTATGAATCTACAATTTGGGTGCAGTCTTTGACATATTTAGCATTTATTTATCAATCTTTTTTTGCCTTAATATTCATGTTAAATGCTCAATGTCGTGTGACAAATGAATTTTTCTATCTCTCAATTAATGTGAGTTTATTAAATCTGCATGTATAATTATGCATGAATTAACAAAAATACTAGTTTAGATGTATTTTTAGAGCATGTCAAGTATATATTTCAGGCCATGCCCATCTGCATCAATTGCAAAAAAATGTATATTGCTCAGGAAAGTTCAAATATGTAATTGCTTAAGACAACAGAATGTATCTGTGTGCTGACCTAATATTACACTGGGTTTGTTATGTGTGTAAATGATTTTTTTAATTAGTGAAAGATTGTCTAATAAACTATTTGAAATGCTTACTAGTTAAACCTCTGTTCAGGCTTTTCACAGATCCTCGTTTTGTGAATTGTCAGTTTTGGCAAAGCAATTGTACTTTCCTGTGAAAGTGTTTCGAGCCTCAAACAAAATTAACCACACTTAACCACACTCTCATTTTCAGTGAGCGCTGTTTTTTTTTTTTTTAGTGCGACATGCAGAAGCTCAGCAAATTTTTGTATTTCCTTAATGTGCAGTAGTGGATAAAAGCAGACAAGTGTTGTTAAATGAATACTTACTGAGTCATTCAGATGCATTTAGGCCATCACAGAGTATGTGGTTTTGATTTTTGATTTTACTATGATTAATGAATTTGTACTCAGTCCTTTCTGACAGGAAGTCCTGCAGGTCAGTGGTTCCACTGGAGAGCAAAGACGACATTTGACATATTAACAGATCTCAAACCGACATTAGAAGTGAGTATGTTTGAGAAAATTCACCATAAATTACCCTCAGCAAATGTCACTTGAGAATGTCAAACAAATGTGTTGAAGGTATACATTCAAAATGTAAATGTGTCTCAGTATTTCCCCCTCTGCAAAGTCATATGCATTACTTTAGTGACAGTAAATAAATATACTGTCCCTCATTAATCATGTCATGTCTGCTGCTGCTGGTTCAGTGTCTTTGACTCATAACAGTCAGTCTTCTAGATTTCAAGTTTTCATATTCTATTCTATTCTATTCTATTCTATTCTATTCTTTAATTTCTAAAAACTTTGGAAGTTTTCACAGTTTGTTCAAGATTCATTCCTACACTGTAAAAAAAAAACTGTAAAATTTACGGTAAAAAACTGACAGCTGTGGTTGCCGAATTCTACCGTAAAAAATACAGTAACAACATTTCAGGTTTTACCGTTTTAAATTAAATTTACAGTTAAATACCGTAATTTCGTTAACTGATATAATGTTAATATACCAACCTATTGAAGTACTGAAATCTGTTTTGTACATTTGAAATACACTGATAACCCCCAAATGCAGGTGGTGATGAGAAAGTCACATGATGAACCAAAGCCTATCACAAGCAGCTTTTAAATACTAATATATAGAAGGTGCACAATGTCATTCACACAAGGAATAAACACCATCATGGTGAGACAAATTAAACTGAAATATGCAATAAACATTAATTTAACAACATTAGATGTAACATACAACCCTAATAAACATAACTGATAAGAAAAAACTAAAAAGAAACATTGTTATTTCAAAGAAAAAACATCAAATTCAAACAAAATTTGAAATGCAACGCAGGGAATTCTGGGAATGTCAGTTTACGGTTTTTCCCTGTAAATTTTACAGGAGCTTACCGTTAACTATTTAACAGGTTTTTACTGTAGCATTTTCACAGTTTTTTACCGTTAAAATCACAGTCATTTTTTACAGTGTATTTCTTTGCTTTTTGTGCAATAGGAACTTAAAGTACATCACTGTGTGTGTGTGTGTGTGTGTGTGTGGGTTACCTTCCTGTGCATTTCCCAGAATACCCAATGATGGTGTTATTTATGAACAGAAACATATTAGTCAGCACTTTTTTTGGTTTAGGTTGAATAGATTTTGTGTTAAACAAGTGTATGTGTAATGTTCTGGATGAATTTGGCACAGTTGTGAACACTCAGTGTTTCTTGGTTGTGTGTAGGAACATTTTCACATGAAGAGAAAGAAGTTGTTCAGAAATAAACAGATGATGCTTTTAAGGGACTGAAAAATGTGTTAAAATCTAGGAGTCATTTTGGCCATGTGAATTTATAGCATCACTTTATATGAAACATGCATAATGCATTGTACTGTAATTATTTGACAATGCCCTATTATATACATTGTTTTCATAAGTAATTGTAACAGTTATAATATTCATCTTCTTTACATTTACATTTAAGCATTTAGCAGACAATTTTATCCAAAGTGACATGAACAAAAGCAATTCGTCACAGATCTGTTATCTATTCCCATACAGAGGGGTTAAAAAGTGTATTTAAGTCTGATTAAAAAGTGTATTATAAGGCATTATGCATGCATTATAATCTATTAAAAGTAAAACAGCCTTTGGTGGCTTAATTGTAATAAATTACCGAGCTGTTTAAAGAATTATGAATACTTTTATAATGCATTATATACAGTATTGATGCTTCATAGCTGCTAAATTTATTATAATTATGGAGTGGGGCAGAATATCACATTCATGCCAAATTAAATACTCATGTCAATGGTGAAACCTAGACACAGTAAACCGAAAGTAAACAGAGTTATCTGTGCTGTAAAATAGTTATGCTGGGAAAGAAAGATTGAGCCATTATATTGTCTGTGGTAAAGTAATGGTTACATGACGCACATCCTGGTTTTGCAGAGTAATACATGATCTTGGAATAACAATGGTTTAAAAAACAAAGGATATTGATTTTTACTTGCTTATTAATTCATTTTAAAACCACAATATAGCTTTTATGACTATTTTCTGCCCTTTTGCTGACTCTTAGAATTAAATGAGCAGAGCTTATCAGCCTTGGACACAAATGCCATGAATGACTAATATCTAATGAATGAGTAATATAGTAAATAACAGACTGAGGGTCAGCGATGTGGCTTTAGATATGTTGGGGATTTTGAGGTCATTTGCATTTGTCTCTTAGAGGAACAGAGTACAAGTTATTTGTTAAAACAGTCTAAACATCTTTAAAATGCTTTAAGAATAGAAAGAGAAGGCTGCAAGCAGGGGTTTTGTTTTTACTGACCAGTAGTCTTAATTAGTGCTGCTTACTAGATCATGTATCACTATTATTACTTCTTATTCCATAGAGTTAGTAATGTGATGTTTATTCTCCAGAAATGAATAATTCCTCAAAGCATGTGTCTTTTTGGCCAGGTAACTTGCATTAAATCCCACAGATTTACACTGAAGGAGGGAACCGATCCATAACTACGGACCTAAATAATTGACTTGCATCTGTAATGCATCGCAGCGCTCTGACCACCTCAGCATCAAGTCACAGTGAGTTTTGGAAGAAACCTCTCACATTTTCTTCATAAATGTAAAAATCTAGTTTATTATCAGGATGACTAAGTGCAATCCAGCTTTGAGAAGTACTTGAATAAATTAATTATGCATCCTTATGGGTAATGTGATTAATTTATACACAAGATGTTACTATTTTGGCATGTCTATAAGTATAGAAGTGGTTTCAGCTCTGTCTTCATGTTAATATATCAAACTGATGCTATTAGTTTAAAAACACAGATTCGATCAGCTCTGTGAGAAGATGTTAATGTATAAACTAGTAAAGGAACCGATGTGTTTGTCGGTTTCATCGTGGCTCTAATTTAAGGACGCCGAGCTTTGATGTTATAGTGAGAGGACGGGGTGGGACTTGGGTCCATTATGAAAGGTCAGAAAACAGGCCAGCGGTGGGGAGCAACACACGGCCTAACGCTGGGTACAAACAGGCCACATTCAGTTCCGCTTTGAACTGAAGAAAGACGTGTACGGCAGCAGGACTGTTAGTGTTTGATTCCAAGACTGTGGCAGACCTACTTACAGGCGCCTGAAAATGGAGAAGTACTGAGAAAACCCATGCTGAGGAGTCCCTAGAACTGACAACTCACTAGTACTTACTACAACACCACTGCCTCAATTCACCAAAACAATACAGACTGACGGGTGGATGCCTAGATAGATAGATAGATAGGTAGATAGATAGATAGATAGTTTAATTGTTGCGTTTGTAAAAACAAGTGTTCGTTTACATTGTTTCATGCAGCTTTGTTGACAATTTTTTTTGTAATTTAACTCATTTTGAAATAAAACATTAAATGAAAAACGTAAGCTTAAAAAAACTAAATAACTTGAAATGTTACCTCTGTGTCTAAACAAGTTTACTATAAGTTGAAGTGCTAAAATCAAAGTAATACTATATAAAAATAAATTTCTTTCTTTATTTTTTATTTATGGTTTCTGTTTTTATTTTAAACACTGAAAGAAAAAGAATAAACAAACAAACAAACAAAAAACCAACTGAACTGCCTCAGTTAACAAGCAATTATTGAAAATATTGAAGATAAAAAGTGACAGCTGATTTGCTTCATAAGCCATACAGTATATATTATTGAATATGTTTTATAAATATAATAATAATAGAAATAATTCATATAGAATATAAATTGATAAATTAAAAAAATAATAATTTAAATATGAAAATATAAAGATAAATGTATATTTATTTATATAAAGATAAACTAATTTAAAATGTTAATGCATACAAAAATATATAAAAAAATCCTAAATTAAACTGGTATGGAGCACAAACTCTGAAACTTTAATACTTCAGTTAGTAGTTTTAGAGGTGGCATCATATCACTATGGTCATGAGCACTAGTAATAGTGATGCTTAACTAATCAAAAACACTAATAAGGAAGAATTCCCAAACAGGCCTGATTTCAAACGACAGACAGACTCTTATAAAGCAGGCAATGTACTGTATGTGCTGTCCTGATTTTCTGTCTTCATCTGTTCCATCTTTATCTGGTGAAGGCCAGTCATTCTCTCGTACTGCTTTGTGTCTTAATAGCTGTATCTTAAGTGTTTGTTCTCAGTGTCCTCGTACAAACCTTGTGGGTGAGAGACGGCGATTAACCTCAGCGTGATGAGGACAGGTGATGATTTCTCTAGTTCACCCCAGCACATTGCATGAGCACACGCAGGCAGGCTAATTTCTCCTTTCATTTTTCCGTCCATGACCCACTTCTATTGAAGAGTGTGTGTGTAAAGATATTTCTCTACATGCACACACACTCAAACACACATGGATGCATGGATGTCCTGCATTATGCATGTTTTCCTCTGTGGGCTTCAGTGGTTTCCAAGCATAACAGATGACTTCTTCCCACAAAGCCACAGAAGATCCAGATGAAACCCAAGCCTCAGATGCGAGCCAGTTTGATCTGCTCTTAGCATCCGAGAGGCCGCGTGTGTGTGTATGTGTATGTGTGTGGAGAGCGAGGCTGGAGGGAGGAGTGTTTGAGTGCATGACAGCGGGAGAGATCAGAAGAGAGATTGTTCCAGTGCTGGAGGTGATCCTGCGTGGACGCAACGCCTGGATGTGCGTGGGAAAACGCGCTTATTCACATTTTTATGACTGTTTGCTTTGGTTGTGCCTCTCTGGACCCTGTTCTGCCCTGCTGACCACATCCCTGGAGCCAAGCGGCTCTTTTGTGCTGGAATGAGGAAGCTCAGGCTGGACATTCAGGTAATTCCCAGTTGGATAGTGCATCCGATAAGATATGATACAAACTATTGCATGCATGTGACTCCTGGGATGCTTGAAAGATGACTTTTGGGAAAGTGTTGCAGTTGTGCTGGTGTGCATTAGCAGGACTGTGAACTGCAGTAGTTGCATATACAGCGCTTTTGACTTCAGTGTGTTTTGCTGTAAATTGTGCTGATAGTGAGTGGGTGAGTAAGTGTGTGTGTGTGTGTGCCGTATTCCTGGTGTGATGGGCCTACTGAGAGCAAAGGTAGGTCAGAGTGCGCAGAGCGCATAATTATACACTCTAACACTAATATAGGAAGTCTGTATAGAGAAAGTGTGAGCCGTTCATATGTGTGTTTGAACAGTTTGAGCTCAGTTAGCCGTTTGATTTTACTGCGCTTTATGCAGTGTGATCTTAAGCTGTGTATGATGTTTTCCTGAGTAGATGTGTGCTGTGCGCATGAGCTATGTTCATACTTTTTTTTTTTTTTTGAGCAGGGTCTGTCAAGATCCAAAAGAAGCACCATAAAAGTAGTCGATATGACTCTTTTGCTGTATTAAGTTGCATGATAGCTTTGTGTGAGGAACAAGCCCAAATTTAAGTGGTTATTTAGTTATAATCTTTTAGATTTCACATGTGCATATTTCTCTTGCTCGAACAGTAGAGCATTGTGCTAGCAACACCAAGGTCATGGGTTTGATTCTTAAGGAATGCATGGAGTGATAAATGCAATGCAAGTCGCTTTGGATAAAAGCATGTGCTCATAATTGTGCCAGGTTTACATTAATTACATTTTGTAACCAAATGCAAAGCTTGAGTTTGAAGCTGAAGTGCAGTGCTGAAATGTAAATTTATTTTTCAGAGCTGTGGATCTGAGATTTTTAGTCAGTTCGCTCTAAAGTTTGGTGAAGTCAATGTGATGCTTTGGTTTTCTCACAAAGCATCATGTGACTTCTGTAGTCACATGGAAGTTGTGCAAATGTTGTGATATTGTAAAAACACTTTCATGGTCAAAACCTGTTTATCTTTCAATGTATGCAAAAGAGCCATGCTTGACTCTCTTTTAAAAGCACATCTGTATTTGTCTGTCACATACTCATAAAACAGCATGTGTCAGACCTGTTGCATTGGGTCACTTCCTGTTTCTAGTGCCTTCCATTAATAACTGAAATATTACTTATCTATCTATCTATCTATCTATCTATCCATTGTTTTTCTATCATTCATTCTATCAGTCGTTGCATCATTCTGTTGTTGTCTGTCTACAATCCATCCATCCATCCATCCATCTCTTTTTTGTTGGTTCTATTTATTGTTTTATCGTTGTTCTGTCTATCTGTTGTTCTGTCTGTCTATTATTCTCTATCTATATACCTATCTATCTACCTATCTATCTATCTATCTATCTATCTATCTATCTGTGTATCTATCTATTGTTCTTTCTATCATTCATTCTATCAGTCGTTGCATCATTCTATTGTTCTGTTTATCTTTATCGGTTGTTCTGTCTACCAGTCCATCCATCCATCCATCCATCCATCCATCCATCATTCCATCTCTCTTTTGTTGGTTCTATTTACTGTTTTATTAATGTTCTGTCTATCTGTCATTCTGTTCTGTCCATCCTTCCATCTATCTTTCTATCCATTGTTTTATCTGTCATTCTATCTATCATTCTAGCTGTCATTCTGTCTGTTCTTCTTTCTGTCGTTCTGTCTGCTGTTCCGTCCATCATTTATTTATTTGTTCGTTCTCTATCTATCTATCTATCTATCTATCTATCTATTGTTTTATCTCATTTTGTGTGTCATTCTGTCTGTGGTTCTGTCTGTCTATCTCTCTGAGAGCAGCATGGATCAGTCTGTGACGTTTAGGAGGTGTGGACGGACTGATTGTTGTGTTTTAGTGGATTTTCTCTGGTCTTGTGTGTTGTGTTTTTTTTTTTCTCCAGCACTTACTCTCATTCTCGTGTCCTGAACTCTTTCCCAGCATCATTTGTGTTCTGTTTCTCCTCGTCCCAGTTTTCTCTCGTACTCCTCCTCTCTTCTAGAGCGCTGACCTCCAGTATGTTGATGAACGAGGTCACGGCTGTGGGTTTCCTCCTCGTTTGGTTCTTTCTCTAAAGCTTCTGCTCATTATTTGGGCTGGTCACATTTGATTTCCTGTGTTAACGTCACTTTGGGTTATCTTGTACCAGTTTCACGCTGTTCATACTTTAATTTGGGTTAGCAATTAATTGCAGGTTTTGATATTGACACTAGATGAATAAAATTTGACTTAAAGTTGTTTTTTTGCATATGTGGGATGTTTATTGACATTGATTGAACAATTAAGCATGTAACAATCATGCAGTAGTTGTTTTAGTAGCTTACTGAAGATTTGTGTACATTATGGCATGTAAATCGACTCTAATTTAGTCCTCTAATGTGTATTACACAAAAAAAGTAGGAAATGCATGATAGATTAAGTTTGAAAATAGTGCATGAATATTTAATAGCATGAGCATTGAGACAGTAAGCGGTAATGGTGTATCGTTGTTTGTGTGTTGCTGAAAAACACACCTAGCATTGCACTGAGTCACACTCTTCACCTTTGGCACCACAAAAACACAACTAACTAGCTCTGAATCAGAGTTTCATAACCTAGAGCTAAAGTGGCCTTTTACCCAGGATTAAGTAAAGTCTTTATTCCAAGGTTAAGCAATCTATGAAAAACCCTTTTCATGATTTTCCTCGAACATACAGAATATGTTGATTATGCATTAGTATTCAAGGAAATGGTTCGGTTTTGATTCTCCACCCTTCAGTTTATTTATGATCAGCTGAGTTTCCTCCCTTTGTTCACTGAAGGACATCTATCAGCTTCACATGCGCTAGTGTGGTTTTTGTAGGACAACATGGTGTGATAATTTTAGCAACACTGGTCAACGGTGTCCTTATTGCCTTTTCTCTTCATGTTGATAAATACTGTAACATGCACCTGTATTTTTCTGAACTGCGTCCACGCGTCTGGATTGTTTTGACAGTTTATGTGGCTTTCGTAATAGCAGCAGCAGGTGTTTCAGACTAGATTACTGGACGTAAGAGAATGATTGATCACATAGCTCTGTAAGGGGCTGTTCCTGAATGTGACATGGTTTATTATTAATGTTTGGCTTTTTTTAAACAAGTCAAGTCGAGCTTTATTGTCATTCTGCTACATGTGTGGACATATAGTGGAACGAAATGTCGTGTCTCGCAGGACCACAGTGCTACGTACTAGTTAAACATAAGATAACCGTACAACAATGCAAGTATAAGAAAAACAATAGAGCTATACAACAGTTAACCATCTGACTATACATATACTATAAATACTACTACTATACTAACTACTATACCTAGTTGACTACACATACACAAACTGAGACTGTACAAGAACTTTACATAAATACTGTACATGGAATTGTGCAAAAGAGATATTTGTACATGAAACTGTGCAAATATATATATATATATATTTTGTACATTAAATTGTGCAGAAGAGAGATTTTGTGGGAAGCAGCGCATAGTGCAAGATTTTGAGGTGTGCAAACAAAGGTGTGCTTTAATATTTAATAAGTGATCAGACTTACGATTAAATTAGTGAAGAAATTAATTGAAGAAGGGACTCTAGCCAAGTCTAGAGATTTTCCAGACATCCAGTCTAGTAACCAATCAAAACATTTTAGCATCCTAGCATTGTGGAGCAAAAGTTTAGGGACAGAAATTTTCTTTTTAAAATGAATGAATACTTTTATTCAGTAAGGATGCATTCAATTGATATTTAAAGCATTTGTAATTTTACAAATGATTTCTATTTCAAATCAATTCTGTTCTTTTGAACTTTCTATGCATCAAAGACTCCTGTAAAAATTAAATGTATCACAGTTTCCACAAACATATGATGCAGCACAACTGTTTTTAACATTGATAATAATCAGAAATATTTCTTGAGCAGTAAATCAGCATATTAGAATGATTTCTGAAGAATCATGTGACACTGAAGACTGGAGTAATGATGCTGAAAATTCAGCTTTGACTCAGAAATAAATTACATTTTAAAATACATTCTTATAGAAAACAGCTGATTTAAATTGAGATAATATTTCACAATGTTACTGTTTTTACCTAATTTTTGGATCAAGAAAAGAAACTTCTTTCCAGAAACAAGTAAATCCTACCAACCCCAAACTTTAATATTATTGGGTTGTTTAGTACTGGTTTTGTAAGTCATGTCATTACTGCATTTTTACTCACAATAAATCTCGTGTATGATTTATCTCTTTTCACAATGATAAGCACCATTCATGATCTCCGTCACCATGGCTTTAGCAGGTGTGAAATGGAAATAGAAAGCGCTTTTGTGCTTTTCTCAAGAGTGCAATCTCACTCTGAGCTCCAGGGAAAGAGTGCAGAGAAGACCACCAACACTCGGTTTAATTGTCCGTTATCTGCGCTGTCATTCTTTTCTAATGGAGCGATGGCCGGCGAGAGAGACAAAGAGAGTGAGAGACATGAAGGGACCGATGCTGGACCTGGTTGCTCCACTTCTTTTTAACGGGTTATAAAAGTGGGACAGTCTGTTCCATGGAAGTTCTCCAATTAAAGTTTCTGGGGACCAATTCACTGGAAATATATCTATATTCACCCTGTCCTACATAGGAGGGGGGCGGTGCGCTATGTATGTGAGAGAATGAAGTACAATACGACAGAAACTGTGTGTAAAAGGGTTTCTTCTCACAGAAAAAGGGAGTGAGCGAGCTGAATGGACGCTTGGACAAAAGGCACGTGGAAAAAGTGCCGTATTTAGTTATTTATGTCACCCAATACTCATTCCATTGGATTACTGAGTAACTCGCATGCGTTTCTCTGCGGTATAGCGTTGTTTGACAGGCCTTGTCTTGTGTCCAGTGTCCTCAAACACCGGTTTCTGTGGTCTCTTTGCTGTTTTCGTGGCCTGGTCTCATATCTCCGCTCTTCCCGCTTTGTCCTTGGGCTGCTGGTTTCTGTGTAGCGCCTGCGTTACTCTCTCTGAATCGTCTCTAGAGAGCGAAATGAGGCCAGTGCTCTATTTTTCCCCACCTGCCCCAGTCAACTGCCAATTATACAGCGGAGAGCTAATCAGGCGAGCGAGAAACACTTCTCTGCGTTCTCATTGGTCCGGTTTTATTAGCTGCTGAATATGTGGGGATTCATGCATGTGGTTGACGTGTCTTCTCACATGTCATATATGGTTGGAGGATTTTCAACCAACTTCATACAAGTGTAAGATAGTCCAATACAACAAAGCACGGCTGGATTTAAATATGCATTAAAGGCAAACGCTTCTGCAATGTTCAGCATATGTTGTGTTTTGGATGCTGTGGTAGTGTTCGTTTTGTGTAGTTTGTGTTTTAGACACGACAAATTTAGTCAATATTTTGTTTCTTTCTGGTCAAAATTCTTCCTTTATGAAAGATTGTAAAAAAAAAAGATATGAGATATGAAGTTGCATTTGTGAAAAATAAAGTCACAATTAATTTTTTTCCATTTTCTACAACTGCAACTTCATAGTTTTAATATTCACAATGTGAAGCAGAAACTACTTCTTTAAAATCTTCTATAAACATTGTTAACATTTTGTTAAATTCTTGCAGTATTCAATTTTAATATATATTTTTCTTGCCGTATTCTATTTTAATATTTTATTTTTATTAAATATTTTAGATAACATATCAGTAATTCAGTATATATGTGAATCTTTTGCACAGTTTATATATAAAATATATTAGATATATTTTTTAAAAAATTGTAATATTTAATTTGGATATATTTAGGAAACTGAAAACATGCAGGATATTAAATTATACTATATTTGTTATCAAATATTCTGTTTACAAGATTAACTTTGGTGTGTTGGTGTTTCCACCAGGCTACTTAACTAACTAAACCAGTGAGACATCACTGTTTTCAGTGGCTGAACCTGATTAACTCCAGACTCAGCTTGATTTTGACATTGCTGTATTTTTATAGATGGAGTGAGTAATTGATTTGGAGAGTTTATGAAGGAGACCATCTGCGTCTCGCTGGCCTGCTTCACTCTTGAATTGGCACCAGTGTAAACCAGTTAAGTTTACTAACAGCCTGTTTTAAAGAGTTGATATGACATGACATCATCAGACGCCTCAGTCTCTCTCTGACGGTCTGATGTATATTTCACAGTGAAAATAGGGAAAACACTTACTCTGTCAATCATTTTTTTTATACATCAAAGAGTTTTTTTGTCAGTCCATCTGGAAACAAAATTGTGTTTATACGGTGGGTTGATTCAACGGGTGCGTCTGAGGATGAATAGTCACTGGATTTAACCAAATGTATCAGGTTAGTGGCTTCAGATCTTTGAAGGATATCCAGAGTTTTGTTTAAAGCAGGTAAACTAGATCTCCATGTACAGAACTGTACTTACCTGTATCAGTGAAATATTCTGTATTTATCGCTGATTTTGTGGTGTTTTCTGTATAACTGATCTCAGAAACTACTACAGCATAATTTACGTTTTCTTTTAACACCAGTCTATCCTTGAGGAAATCTGTTTCAGATAAATCACACACTAAAACTTTTACTTTGCGATATGAGAAAATTCATGCATTTTCTGGCATTTCAAAGAATGAATAATGTGCTGAATTTGAATATAGAGATATATAACAATAAATAAAATCTATAATATAAAGATCCAAAAATCTTTGCATTATCCAAAATGTATCTTATTATTTAGATAATTTTATTTGGATACTTTTATATTTATTTAATATAAAATAATTTTAATAATAATAATTTTAGATTTTTTAGATAATATTAATATTAAACTTACAGTATTTTAATAATATGTTATCCAAAGATCCCAAACTAAATTATTAAAACTCCAAGTAATAATTAAGGCATAGAAATGTAGAAATAAAAATAATAATTGTAACTCTTTCAGTTTTTACAGTGGGTGAATGTGCACTTGATGAACCACAAAACAGGTTGTGATATTTAAGGTAAATACCATCTAAAGCTGTGAACGGGTGAATCTGTCACCACGAGCCATCAGTAAGGAGGTGTCAGAGATCTCTGGAGGTTTACAGGACACTTGCTAAACGTGGACGTCACTGACGTCAGTGTGTCTTTACAGTATTTACTGTACAGATGACAGGCGTCGAGAGAGAGGTGCAGATATCTGGTGCATGTGCAGTTATGCTGTTTAAGGCATTTGTGAAAAAAGAAGTGTGTAGAATAAAGGGGAGATATAAACATGCTGACTGAAAAATGATATAAATAAATCCAGTGAGTCAGTGTCCCTCTTGTGTGCAATTAAACAACAATATAATCAGCAGAAATGCAGGGGGGCTGATGCTTCACAAAGCTACAGGACAGTGACCCAAATCACACGCTCAGTGCAACCGATGCAATCTGAAAGTCAAGTTGATTTATTTGTATAGCACTTTTCACAAAACACTAAAGCTCTTCAATCGCACATGCTCAAATATCCAGTATTTTTCTTATGCTTTCAAAAGTTTTGGTGCGTTTGAATTCACATTTAAGATTTAAAAATATCTGTTTTATCAGTGGGTTGTGGGTAAAAGTTAATATGCATGACACCACATACAAGATTTTATCATGGCTGTGAGGTTGGAGCAATTGCAGCACTCATTATGAAATAAAGACGGTTTAAATTGAAAAACTGAATCTTTAAAATTTGTAATGAACATTATTTCATTTAATTATATAGGACTGTTTTGCTTGCTGGTCAAGATTTAAAGATTTGGTACAAGATTAAACATGCTGTATGCCATTTGACTGTACTGAAGCATAAAAATACCTTAATATGTATGCAGATATTTAGGAAGCATTCTAAAATCATATGCTTACGTTGTCAATTGCGCTCGTTCCTGTTGCGTGTCCTCAATCTGGCAACCCGTATGAGCGTTGAGTCTGAGGAGGACGGGCTGGAGAAACAACGCTCTCCAATATTTTGAATTTGGACTGCAGTAGTGTTGTTTTGGCAGCCTGTTTTAATTTTAGTTTTAGTCTAGTCTTTGTGTGAAGCTGTCGTTTTAGTTTTTATTAGTTTTAGTCACGTTCATACTCCTTTTAGTCTAGTCAAGTTTTAGTCAACTAAAAGTCTGAGCATTTTAGTCTTATTTTAGTCAGAATTATCCATGACTATTTTCGTCTAGTTTTAGTCGACGAAAACTGATGACATTTTCGTCTAGTTTTAGTCGAAAACTGATGACATTTAGTCTAGTTTTAGTCAATGAAAATTGTATTTTAGTCTCTTTTTAGTAATGCAGTTCTATTTAACCCAGTCAATATAGTATAAATACCTAGTAGTATAGACGAAACCAAAATTTTCTTTTAGCCAAACCCATTTCAAACAAGGTTATCTTATTATATTATTGTTACCTTATAGACTCAAGAATACATCCATTCCAGACACGGAAGACGCTCTGATTTGAATTTACAACATTTATTTTACCAACTAAACATGTTAGAAGTACACACGCATACATTTTCTCCCAAAGACGAACCCCGGCTGGCCGGCCAGCCATCGGTACTTTGTTGTTGTCGTCTTCTAAATAATGCCGCGAGTGGGGCTTGAGGAAGTGACGTCGCCTGCGTCTGCGCAGTGCGACCTGATGCAGCCGCTGAAGTGAGACACAGGAAACAGAAATACTGCAAAATAATAATAATAATAACGCAACTAAACGAGACGAAATAACGTTATAACATTTCGTTTCGTCTCGTTTTGTTCAACGAATATGAGACATTTTAGCATAGTTTTTATTTTGTAAAGCACATTTAGTCTCGTTTTTATTCGTCAACAATATTGCATTATACATTTAATTATAGTCATCGTCACATGACCAGCATTTACGTTTCGTCTCGTCTCGTTTTCGTCACGTGATAAAGGTTCGTTGACGACGATATTTAGTCATAATTTTCGTTGACGAAAGCAACACTAGACTGCAGTACCCATTTCAACCACTATCTGCCAATATTATATAATGCACCTTTAATCTGTTTTATGTAATCATTATGTAGATCCCACTCAAACCTTTGCTTTAAACTGAAGTTTTTTTAAATCCTGATAATTAACTCCAGATAATTAAGACAACTGTTCAGTAATTTTAGTATTAAAGCAATGAAGTGTGTTCATTTACTCACATTGCAATTCTAACTTTGTAGGTTGTATGTCTTTTCAGACTCGAATGGTTGGTGAAGGTAGCAAGCTATGAACAATAAGATCATCTTGGAGATGCACATGGACGTCACCAGCAGATAGAGATATACAGAGAACAACTAAATCGCACTGCAATTTAGCCTAAATTCAACTCTCAGTCTTCCGCAAATTGAATCCAGTCTATGTGCCCTGGAGAAACGGCAGCAGTTTGTTATTTTTAGAAAAAAATTGTGGAAAAAGTCCCACACACTGTCTTAGCCTGCAGATCTTTATTAAATGAAAGGTTTCTAAAGCCTTTTCTGACAAAAACGTGCTGTTATTGTTTAAAGAATTGCAGAGTTGTTACCAGGGTGTTGCTTTGCATTTACCAAAGTGATCTGAGTGGTTGTTAGCGCTTTGCCATGTTTTCTAAGAGGCTGTTAGTCTGCTGTAAGAGTTTTGAGTAGTTAGTGCATTGCTAGGGTGTTCTGAGTGATTGTCAGTGCGTTGCTAAGGTGTTCTGAGTGGATGTAAGGGTGTTTCTAGGGTGATTGAATGGTTAGTGCATTGCTAGGGTGTTCTAAGAGGTTATTAATGTATTACTAGGGTGTTGAGTGGTTGTTAGTGCGTTTCTACTAGGGTGATTGAGTGGTTAGTGCGTTACTATGGTGTTGAGTGATTGTTAGTGTGTTGCTAAGGTGTTGAGTGGTTGTTAGTGCGTTGCTAAGGTGTTGAGTGGCTGTTAGTGCATTGCTAGGGTGTTGAGTATTTGTTAATGTGCTGCTTGAGTGTTTGAGTGGTTAGTGCATTGCTAGGGTGTTGAGTGGTTGTTAGTGCGTTGCTAAGGTGTCGAGTGGCTGTTAGTGCATTGCTGGGGCGTTGAGTATTTGTTAATGTGCTGCTAGAGTGTTTGAGTGGTTAGTCCATTGCTAGGCTGTTGAGTGGTTGTTAGTGAGTTGCTATGGTGATTGAGTGGTTAGTGCATTGCTAGGGTGTTGAGTGGTTGTTAGTGCGTTGCTAAGGTGTTGAGTGGTTGTTGGTGCATTGCTAGGGTGTTGAGTGGTTGTTAGTGCGTTGCTAAGGTGTTGAGTGGCTGTTAGTGCGTTTCTAGGGTTTTGAGTAGTTGTTAATGTGCTGCTTGAGTGTTTGAGTGGTTAGTGCATTGCTAGGGTGTTGAGTGGTTGTTAGTGCATTGCTAAGGTGTTGAGTGGTTCTTAGTGCGTTGCTAAGGTGTTGAGTGGTTGTTAGTGCATTGCTAGGTAGTTGAGTGGTTGTTAGTGAGTTGCTGTGGTGTTGAGTGGTTGTTAGTGGGTTGCTAAGGTGTTGAGTGGTTGTTAATGCATTGCTAGAGTGTTTGCGTGGTTAGTGTATTGCTAGGGTGTTGAGTGGTTATTAGTGAGTTGCTATGGTGATTGAGTGGTTAGTGCATTGCTAGGGTGTTGAGTGGTCGTTAGGGTGTTTCTAGGGTGATTGAGTGGTTAGTGCATTGCTAGGGTGTTCTAAGAGGTTAGTGCATTGCTAGGGTGTTGAGTGGTTGTTAGCATGTTGCTATGGTGTTTGAATGGTTAGTGTTTTGCCTGGGTGTTTTGAGATGTTCTTAGTATGTTGCTAGGGTGTTCTGAGTGGTTGTTAATTGCTAGGGTGATTGATTGATTAGTGCATTGCTAGGGTGTTCTGAGTGGTTGTTAATTGCTAGGGTGATTGATTGATTAGTGCATTGCTAAGGTGTTCTGATTGGTTGTTAGTGCGTTGCTAGGGTGTTCTGAGAGGTTGTTATTGCGTTGCTAGGGTGTTTGAATGATTAGTGCATTGCTAGGGTGTTCTGAGTGGTTGTTAGTGCATTGCTAGGGTGTTCTGAGTGGTTGTTAGTGCATTGCTAGGGTGTTGAGTGGTTGTTAGTGTGTTACTGGTGTGTTTGAGTTGTTGTTAAGGTGTTGCTATGGTGTTTGAATGGTTAGTGCATTGCTAGGGTGTTCTAAGTGGTTGTTAGTGCGTTTCTAGGGTGTTGACTGGTTGTTAGTGTGTTGCTAGTGTTTGAGTTGTTGTTAGTGCGTTGCTGGGGTGTTCTGAGTAGGGTTGGGTATCAATTTGATCAATTCCGATTCCGATTCTTTTTGATTCTCAGTTTCGATTCCAATGGAATTAAACATTTATCCTGTGTCTCTTTTTGCAAACCATTTAGTTGCAGTTGAATACCATGTACAAACATTCAACAGGCTACATAAAAACTGGACTCTTTAAGAGCTGTTTGTGTGCAAAATAGAGCTGCATGATTCTGGATAAGAGTTTTTTTTCCCCAATGGAAGTTGTGGTACTGATTCTGAAGAAATAACATTAGACAACTAAACAAAATCACATGTAATTTATGAATGAATGATTCAGTGACTCACTCAAGATGTACTTGTTTCATTACTGGATGAATCAGCTTTCTTGAACAAATCTCTTGTATGATCCGTACACATCAGAGTTTATGTCTAAACTATAAACTTTTATTCCAGTACTTCTGTGATTTGAATGTTTGTAATACAGAAATAATGATACTGTGTGCTTGAAAAGAGTGTGAAGCTGTTTCATTCATATACATGACAGCTGCTCTCTTCAGGTCAGCGGCAGCGCGAATGCAGATTTTAATGTTCAAAACACACTGATGTGATCGTACGCTGCACCGATGAACCAAGTGATCACAACGTTGTGATCACACACATCAAAGGTTGAGGAATAAAACAGACGAATCATTGTAATTTAGGAATAGAATCACGTTGGTGTTTGAATCGTTTTTTTCAATCTTTAACAATCTATTAAATTAAAGTGCTTTGTCATGTTGGTGGTGACACCTCTCTTGCAACATGTTTAGCTTATCACAGATATTATACTTAGCTTTTTTGGCTTCTGATCGCAAATGTAGCCAGACTTTGGAGTGCTTAGATTAGTGAGCAAGGTCCTGGCAGAATGCTAGGTTGGGTCCTCACAGATGAAGAAAAAAAAAAGCGCACATAGAAATCGATAGGCGGAATCAAAATTTTAATTTTACAGAAAGTATCCAATTCTGGAAATGGAATCGATTTTTGATTCCCAACCCTAGTTCTGAGTGGTTGTTAGTGCGTTGCTAGGGTGTTCTGAGAGGTTGTTAGTGCATTGTTAGTGTGTTTGCGTGATTGACAGTGTGATGCTAGGGTATTTGAATGGTTAGAGCATTGCTAGGGTGTTCTGAGAGGTTGTTAGTGCATTGCTAGTGTGTTTGAGTGGTTGTTAGGGTGTTTCTAGGGTGTTTGAATGGTTGGTGCATTGCTATGGTGTTCTGAGAGGTTGTTAGTGCATTGCTAGTGTATTTGAGTGGTTGTTAGGGTGTTTCTAGGGTGTTTGAATGGTTAGTGCATTGGTAGGGTGTTCTGAGAGGTTGTTAGTGCATTGCTAGTGTGTTTGGTTATTATGGTGTTTCTAGGGTGTTTGAATGGTTGGTGCATTGCTATGGTGTTCTGAGAGGTTGTTAGTGCATTGCTAGTGT
>JAFVLL020028134.1:0-5000 GCA_021397915.2 Tor tambroides
TCGTTCCACCAGCCTTGCACTGTCTGCATGAAGATAAATGAGACAATTAGAGCTTCTCTGTTATCAATTAAACATCCAGGACGGCTGTTTTACATCAAACACTGCAATTGCGATTCACTGTGAATCCAGATTCTTTTGTTCAGACTCCCGTCGGGCACCAGTCTAAACTGAGAATGCCAGTTTTAGGTAAATTGTTTTTTTGGACATTGTTATTTGATTTTCATGGCCAATTTCAAATGTTTTGGGATCTTTTTCTGCTTTGTTTTGGTTTTGCTACTGTGATTGCCTAGAATTCAAGCTCCCACACACACACATGCACACAGAAAGCGTATATACGGAAATGGGAGAGGGGTCTCGGGCTACAATTTAGGGGGTGCAGGTGGCGCTAAGCCGGTATGGGCTCTGCCCGCTGTCCCTGCACGATGCCAGCGTGCTGCACGCATACACACACATACACAGATGATGCCAATACCATCTGTCATCGGTGAGAACATCTGCAGCTCAAGGTGCCCTTGTCACCCATAGTTAAAGTAACGAGAGGGAGAGAGAAAATACAACTACAGATCTTATTAGGATCAAGCAAAAATGCAACTCAGCTGAAATAAACCTACATCATGTTTTGGGAATTTCAATTTTAATTTTTTGTGTTTGCTTTCATAAAGCTGACCAATTCAACCGTGTTACAAAAGTCATTGTAAGATAGGCCTACATGACCAAACTATTTTATTTATGAGAAATATAATTTTATCAATAAACCAAACAAACCAAAATGCTGTCCCATACTAGCTTGCCGCTATATGGACTGAAATCTTAATTCAGACTAAATCTGGTCATTGTTTTATTATTATTAGTAGTAGTAGTAATAGTAGTAGTAGTGGTAGTAGTATGTTTGCAAAAATTTCCACTGTGTTTACTGAATATTTATTGATAGAAAAAAATTACATTACACAAATCAAGATTTCAATCTGCATTCACGAATGTCCTTATATTTTACTATCAGACTTGAAGACAGATATGTGAATATGCTAATATGAAATAAAACTATAATATTTAGTTCCATCCTTTTTTAAAACGTAATTAGTAAAAGTTTATTAACGTTTACTATAACGTATTACCTTACATAAACTATAACAAGTCTATAATAATGATTTATGATTTAGAGCGGTCGGGATGGATTTCCCGGGAAAGTACATCTTTCCGTCATTCGTCAGCACGTTCAACGTCATGTTCCTATAAAGAAGTTCTGGCTTCTATAACGCGTGTATGGTGTAGACAAAGGTCCAGTAGCGTAATTTTAGGATATCTGTCTTTTTCTTTTTTCCATTATTTATAGAGCCCAACTTACATAATTAACTAAAGCCGTAGTGTTCAACCCAACCTGCAGTTTTATGTTTTAGCTGCCAGAGGGCTATACATTAAACAATTAATGTCTTTAAATTACATTAAAAAAATCCAATAATTAAGATGAATGAATTACAAATATATAACTCACTTCTGGCGACAATTAATCTAATCAAAACAACAACTAAAATCATATGCACACTTCCTTATAGGCATACTTTGTCAATGCATTCTTTTGGAAAGTTCTTAGTTTTTTTTCTGTTCCTGTTGTTTTTTGTTTTGTTTTTTTTGTTCCTTTAGAAACACAGATGGTTTCTTTTTCATCTCTCTATCTCACACACTGCCTCCCACCAACCGACAGGTGCAGAATAAACACTCTCTCTCTCTCTCTCTCTCTCACACACACACACACACACACACACACACACACACACATGCAGACATTATCAATGACATACGTCTCCTGAGAATGACAGTAGTCCAGGCATTAAGACTCTGCCAGGCTGAGTTTGGCTCTGTAGGGTGAGTCTTTTGATAGAAACACCTGCAAGATGGCTGAGTTTATCTGTCTTTAACGCCTCTCCTGGCTTTGGCATGCACTCTATAACATGTTGGAGACAAGAAAAACAGAGGAGAGGGGGCTTTTATTCTGCTTAAGGTTAAGTGATCAGTACTGTGTATGTGTGTGATGGGGGTTTTAGGCCTGAATACATCCTCTCTCATATATATGCACCTCCTGATTAAGTGTTTATATGTTTTTGTACATGGATATGTGTATATATGAAGTGTGTGTGAAGCAGATGGCATGGCTGGGTAACTATGCCAGTCTTTCAAATATATTCAGTGTTGTGCTCCATCTGTGACCCTGCATGCCAAGACCTAGTCTGACCCTAAATCTATCTATAAGGTGTATATAAATGACATTTTTATGTCCCAGATTTTTTATGATATTCTTTTTCTCTTTCTTTCTTTCTTTCTTTCTTTCTTTCTTTCTTTCTTTCAACACATTAAAACACCCTTGAAAACTTTTTACAATTTCTTCATAATAGTATTTCTCCTAATTTTAAAAAAACAACAACTTTTTAATCAAAGTTATTATTATTTTGTTGTCGTAGACCCAGATTTTCAGTCATAAGCTATGGAAATCTATTGTAAAATAAATCACATTTAAAACTATGATGCATTTAATAAAGCGTAAAATAAGGAAATAAAATATTTATTATGTTTTTTTTAATGATTTTCTTATATATTCAATTTCTGTCCGTGATCTGTGTCCACAATGAATAATTTCCCTATAAGTTAAATTATTATTTAATTATTTTTTTCCTGTTGTGTACCTGGTTATCAAGAGTAAAAAATGGTGAAAAGCTTAAATTGAAGGATATGTGGACAAAAGCAAAACAAAACACAAAACAAACAAACAAAAACAAACATAAGGTAAACGTTTTTCTATCAAACTGTAATTTTGCTAAACTATGCAAATAGTGTGAACATATTATTTAAATGATGTGTATTTAGGATAACCTACACCTGAGCTATGAGAGAAAAAAAATTAATCACAGAATTCTATTAAACAAAATTTATAATTTGAGATTGACATCTAATGTTGCCCATTGTTTTAAAAAAATTAGTGAGAATGTGAAAATGTTCTGAGTTTCTTCTTCTTCTTCTTCTTTACTTATTAAATCCACAGAACTCCATAAAAAGTATCCAAATATGAAACTAATCAGCAGATAGGCCTACAGTTTGAATTCCTGAGGCAGAAAACGTTTTCATTTTTATGTAAGGTAGCCCATAATTATATAGAAAAATAACAACATATTTGACGACTTTTTAAACGAGTTTAAAGGGTTTTGGACTCAAATCCTGAAGTGTGTCACGTGATTGCATGTGCAGCGTCTTTCCCGCCGAAACCACGCGGCCTTTGGCGCAGGAGTCAACAGGTGAGCAAGGGACCTGCGGTAAGTCTTGAAAATATTAGTCAAAGAGCGGCTTGTAGACCTCCGTTTTCTCCATCGTCCTCCACGGTGAATGTAAAGGCCCGAGACGTGCAGAGTTCAGCTAGGCTATTTGTTCTTCTAAGGTGATATTAACCAGTGTCGCCTAATTTCTGCAGTCGTCGAGAAAGCTCAACTACGAGGTCTGCCACGATTAGCTGTGGGGAGTAAATAAACCGCTATAGTTTAGTCAGTCAGTCACCCTGACGATATCAAAACTCAGTGTAGCTTATCTGGAATAAGTTAATTCGATGTCTAATAAGTTAATTCGATGTCACATTCTTCGTTGAATTGAAGCTGAGTACACAACTAACAGAAGTTATGCACTTTTATTTATTAATATAAATACGTCGAATGTTGTATTAAATCCATGAATCCACTAGAGGACGCCAAATACTATTTTGAAAAGAAAAGAATTGTCACAGATAACCTAGGCTACTAACAAGAAGTTACAAAACGAGCAGAAATGTCACCCCGTCTCCATTTATGATTTATGATACTCTGACAAGTGAGTGTATTTTCTGTGAACATGTATGACTATACTTCTGAGGGACAATTTAAAAAAAAAAATCAATTTCTGAAGCTCTCATAAATCTGTCAAACCATGTTTTTCTTTAAATCTACTGATGTTAGCAGGTTAGTTTGAGAGTTAAACTGGGCTTTAGCATGTGTAATCACCATCAAACACAAAATGTGCATCTACGGTATGAGATGTCGTTACTGATAAAACATCCATGTGAATGTTGAACCCTCCTGTTCAGTTTAAGTTTATAATGTTTGGAGAGACCTCCATGTATGTGTAAAAAATCATTTAAAATATATTTTCCATTTACATTTTTTACAAGGTTGCCTTTATTGAATAGACCCAGCAGACAGATATTCCTGAAGATTTAATCTTCTTTTATATAATAAAATATATGCAAAATAGTCTCTGTTTGACCTGCAAAAATATACTGTTGAAAAATGCGATAGTACAACATTTGTTAAATTTAAGAAGATATTTGAGAACTATACTTAAGTCTGTTTGTTTGAGCAGAAATGGCTGTTAAGGCTCTCAGGCAATAAACAGTATATGAGGAGCATATACACATATGTTTTAAGCAAAAAGGTTTATGAAAGTAGAAGAAATCTTGATATGACCCTGTAAAAGTTGAACAAGCATACATTTAAAGCTTTTTGATGTTTTAAAGTGCTGTTGTTTGTGTGGTAGCTAATATAATGCGGCCTAGTATTTTCAACATTCTGGGCATCTAGAGTGCCTGAGACTTAAAGGAACCTGGCATCGGTTTTTACAACACACACACACACACACACACACACACACACACACACAATAGTCTGCTTTATAAGGTGCCCACGATACCATGGCAACCCCCATGTTCTCAGCAAGAAAGGATACCGTATGCCAAATAAATGCCATGGTAACTTAAAAAAGAACAACATGTTGCCCAGCAACCTTTGAAAGTTATTAAGGGAAATAAGTGGGTACAGAGAAATTGATAGGGTGTTAAAAAGAGACGGGGGAGGGGGGAAGAGAAACAAACACGGAGAAAGAAATCTGACATTTTAGTGTATCCTTTTTTCTGGGCCAAATTGCATCATTGTATCAACTAATGCTGTGATTCTGTAATCAGGCCATTATTAAATGTGTGTGTGTGTGTG
>JAFVLL020028134.1:10000-31067 GCA_021397915.2 Tor tambroides
AAAGTCAACGCCCTCGACTGTTCTACAGTGACCGGAACGGTGGCGTTCACCCAGGAGCCCGACCTCTTGCCCCGCAGACGCTTCCAGAATCGAGGTAACAAGGGCCAACTGAGACAATGAGGACGCTCGCTGTCATCAAACAACTGGTTTGTTGATCAACCCCATACGATGGACCAGTAGGAGGCAAGAAAATTCATAGGCATTGGAACAAGTTTAAAAAAAAAAATCTTGAAGTAAATGAATTGTTCACAGTGGCAATGTTGTGTTTTGTTGTTGGGTTTTAGCTGTAAGCAGAGGACAGCAGTTAGCAGCCAGGCATATGCAGTGACCCTGGGCGGATATCAGGCCAAACGCCACGGGCAGTGTGCTCAGCTGATAAGGTCACTTTGTTGTACTGGATCACCACAGAACATGATTTGGCTTTTAAGGAACGTCCTTTGTGAGAGTTACTTGGGGAGAGCTGGTGGTCCCAGGCTTACCTAATCACAGATGGGCCTCGGGTTAAGATTGAACTTTACCATGAGAGCTGTATGAGATGCACCTGGTTTTCAGCGAAGATTTTGCTGCAGTGTTGACGTATTTTTGAAGGCCAACCTGGAAGTTAGCATTATCCTTGACAAAAACCCAATAGGATTTTTTGCCGCTTGCTTTTGGATTATTGCAGAAAATTAGCTCTGTGACCAACAAAGTTACATGTTTGGTTCATCATGATAATCTTAACAAATAAACACAACTTTTATGAATTTTGAAGCCTGTACAAACAGTAGAAGCGAAGCTACACCTCGGTTGCATGACTTCAACATCACCATTGAGCTTCAGCAACTCTTTCAGTCTTTATTTAAAAATCTTTTCCCTAAAAGTTCGAGTTAGAATAGTTTTCTAGAGTGCAATTATAATGAGGCTGTGAAAGCATTATTGTGTAGATGAGTTTTCCCATTCAACATAACATTTAATGTCCTGACAACCTCTGTAGTCTCATTTAGCCACTTATTAGCAACTGCCTTTTTCAAGGCGAGTAAAATCTTTAAGTATGTTTAGGTATATTTATGTTGTAGAAATGTGAAAAAATATCTTGAGCTTATGTTCACCACAAACCTTTTAACCAAAAACCCTTTCAAAATACCTATTGACTTGGGTTGATGGAACCGGACATTTCTAGGTTTTGGCCAACAAAAATTGAAGTCATCCCTGCGGCACTCTGTAGCTTTACATCTCACCGTTTAGACACCAGATGCTCTGTTAAAAGTTAAATGAGTGCAAATATTGGGTGCACTACAGTGGCCGTGGTATACATTTTACCGGAAAACTATGCAACAATAACAATGTCCTCGTTGTTCGTAGGGCATTATTTCAGTAGTTGCTTACGTAATTGCACTGGAACATGGACACTGTAATGGAAAGTGACACAAATTGAAACACAAATTGAAACCTTACGCCCCCGTAGAGACATTTTTTGGAAAATTTACCCTGCGGTTATAATGCAGGCTGTGTGAGGAAACAGACGTGTTAAAGGAAAGAGAGATTATTAGTGCAAATTCAAGAATGTGTGAGTGGAGAAAAACGTTCAATATTTTTGTAGCTCTGCTATGAAAGAAATATAAAGAGGTTTGGGTACAAATGTTGGTCATTTGCAAATATTCTGGGAGGCTTGTAAATTTTCATTTAGAGGTAGATTTAGGCTAAAAATTGTATCTTGAGTCACACCAGTGAACCTTTATTTTCCTTCTTTGGCATATAATACTGAAAGACTCTAGCTGTTTGTTGAGGTCTACAGTGACGTTTGACGAAACGACACTCGCGCACGTTAAGGCTGAGGTCACGTACGTCGAAACCACTCTGTTTCAGATTGCTGTAGACCAGGATTCTGCATAAAGATAGGTTATCCGGACCGAAGCGCCTTCGCTGTGGTCTGTGGCTTTGCCAGAGTCTGTGGGCTGCCGGGCAAATCTACAGCTATCAGACCACAAGGCCTGTGGTGGTGAACTGGAGATAAACGAACCGCTCACCACACCCCTCACTAAAATTACCACACAGACTGCCTTAAACTGCTGGCTGTCACCTGAGGTGATGCTTTGTACTGTAATCCTTTTTCTAAAGGTTTGTTGTGGCTGAATCCATTACATTAAATGTCCTTTCGCTTTCAGAATTTAACTATTTCATTTATGATTAAAAATGATGTTCTTTCCCGTGTCGTTTCCATTTCCCACTATAGCTATGTTACAGGATGTATCCCCATGTCCTGCAGTGAATTATAATCTAATTTGTGTCAGAGCTGTCTTAAATCCGTTTGCACTTTGTGTAAATGTCCTCTTTTAGATGAGAAAATGTTAAGAGCAGCAGTCGAAGCCAAGACTCGCATTCTTGCCACTTTGTTGCTTGGGAGTAACTGTGTTTTTCTTGGGTTTTCTGGCTTGCCCGCTCTCTCCAGCTTCCATTTCTCCTCAAAGTGAACAGCAGAAGACCGTTACAGAATACCAAGAAAAGAAGCGGCGGTGGAAAAAAAAAGCAAATGTTTTGTAATTCAAAACTGCACTTAGAGAGCCAGATTAAAACAAGAGAGGAGACTCATATGCCAGTTTTCTTGTATCTATCACAAAAAAGGTTACACATCAGGAGCCAGCAGCTGAAGTCATTTTAGCTGAAGTTTTTTTTTTTTTTTTTTTAATTTTATTTGGAGTGGGACAGATATTTTTCAGCAAATATTTGCCCTGTCTTATTTGTGACCATACTGTATCTAATCTGGAATGCGGCATTGAAAAGTTTATTCCAAAAAAGCAATAATTTGAAATATTACTTATAGGCGTTTTCATCAAAAGAGCAGTAACTATTATTTTTGAAATAAATGTAAATTTATTTGAAAACCTTTTTGTTTTCATTATCTTAATTTATGTTTGGTTTGCTTGTAAAGCAAAAAGGTCCTGCACACTGTAAAATTGATGATGATGATGATAATAGTAATAATAGTTGTATAACAATTATAATTTTTGGCATAATTAAAATTATTTGTAAATAAAAAATTATTTGTCTTCTAGTTTGAGGAACAGGCCATTCACAGGAATCTCTGCATGAACCATTGCATTTTTAGTTTTAGTTTGTTTGTTTAGGGCTGTTTGTTTTATTTTGTGTTGTTTAGGTCATATCTATAGCATTATTTTACTGTTATGTGTTACACTTATGGTATTTAATATGTAGACAATGCTGGGTTTTTTGTTTTTTTTTAATTGACGATAACCTTCAGTTGTCATGTGGTCACAAAATTTAATGGTTCAAGTATGAGGTAGCATATAATTTAATGACACCTATACAGTTAGTAATTTTATAATGGAAACTGCTTGTAACATCGCCACTGTTTTTACTGTAAAGTTCTGGCAACCGCTGCTGCCTTTTTTTTTTTTTTTTTTTTTTTTGCGCAGTGTAGTTAAAATATCATATCTGAGCACACCAAAATTTAAGTGATGCCTCTTACAAATAAATACTGTTGATGTCCATTCAGGTCAGAAGCACAGCACAGGTTTCTGCAGCAGCCTGCGCTGCACTGAGAGCCTTTTCGACTGTAGTTTATTACAGCTGATGTCTTGTCTTCTGCCAGGTATTAAAACAGCATGACTCAGCCTACGCTGCATTGCGGTCACATTAAGAGGTCCTGTGGTGAACAGGGCAGCGCTAGACTCTCATTAACTTGAGCCGTGATTTCAGTGATGCTGAACCCGCACCGGTCTCACTCTCGCTCGCGCTGTGCGAGGGCAATTAACGGCGAGCTCGATTCGCTCCAAACTCGACCTGGAACGCATTATTCGATCGTTAAAAAACGAAGTTTACTGTTGGTTCTAATTGTTCCGTGTGAAATCGAGCCAATGGGTAAGGTTTCTCACAGAAGTTGCAGTGAGAAGTTTTGTTTTCGGCTCCGTCAGACGGTCGTCGGCCACTCATTTGCAATAAACTCACATCGGGCATTTAACAGTTCCACAGAATTCGATTACAAGGTGATAACACCTTTTGAGGATCAAAACAGAAGCTGAATTATCTTCTCTGTAGCAGTGCATGTCCATTTTATACTTCCACTGGAGGCGTCGTAATTAATTATTGCTGAAAATTATTAGGCTTATTCCTACGCATAGTTAAAAACGACATAATATTGGCCTGTATACGAGAATATTTTCGAAGAGATTCTCAACTGTTTGCATTTGAGCCATTTCATGCTATAATGTCTGATGTTATGCTAAATGCAGAGAATTTGATATATAAAATAACCATAAATGTTTTATTAGGCCTATAGCAAGAGTACATTTTTAAAAACTGTTTGTTGAAACGCTTTATTTTATTTGTAGTCATAAATCACTCAATTCCCCAATTTACTGCATTAAAAATATTTTAATTTGGCACGAAATTTAAGTCATTGTCCTTTGGTCCTTTTTTGGTAAAATGCATTAATAAAATATATAAAAATATAGGTTATTGGATTTATTCAGTTGGTTAAATCGTTCTTTCTTCAGTAAAATTAATTATCAATAAAAAATACGCAACATTAATTCATTGCTATAGCATTATTTTGTATAATCAATTTCCATATCTATTATACAATATTTAAAGTGGGAAATTCAAGCTGCACAGAACAGGAATTTATTTTTAGAATATTATAATTATGATTCTAAAAATCATAAGATCCATTTTGCAAAACGAATTTATATTTTTAGTTTTGTTAACTTATGCTTAATTAAAATTCATTAAAAGTTTAATTAGCTTTGAAAATTCGTTAAAGCACTTCAGAAATGTTTTAAAACACAGTACTTAGGCTGTGCTTAATAAACTAACGAAATCAATGTTGGCCAATAACGAAGGATAAAACAAATCAGCAATTAGTAAACTAAATTTATACGGAAAAGCCTTATTAGTGCTAAATTAATGCAAAAGATTTTTTTTTTCTTTTTCACAAAGACTTCTTGTTTGTCGTTTCATACTGCACAATGAGAGCAGTGGCAAGTTGGATAAAATATGAAATGCTAAGCCGTTTTTATTTTGATAAATAATCAGTATAATGTAATTTAAAACAAAATATCTAGATATTGAGATACAATATATAGTAGTGGGTAAAAAAGGAAAATAAAATATATAAACAAAGTATGTGAGACGCCTATTTAAATATTTAAGGACTTTATTAATATTGTTTTATTTATTATGCCATATGAGCATATATTAGCATAAATTAAGACTATCGTTAATTTACCAAATATCAAGAAGTTCTTCAACTTATTTATTTATCAACATATAGTCTCTATGTAATCTTTCAATTAAAAGTCTTTAATATACACAACAAATAGCAAATGTAAAAAACATCTTAACTGCTTGTCACGGAAGAGGAAGAATTGCTTATCTAAAATCAGTGTCTCTAACGATCATTCAGCTCTTACTAATTTTATCAAAAACGTTTAAAAAGACAATGATCATTATAAGCTATATCAAAAATAATTATATAAATACAATGTAAAAACCCTGCTGGTTTTATTTTAATTGTAAGTGAAGATTTGTAAGTGAAGTGCCGTAGGCCTAATACTACATTTTCTGTTAGTATTTGGGGAAATAATTTAGAAATCCACAGTAACATTTTATAATTATTTTGTAAACTGAATTAGTAATGTAATGCACAATATCCCTCGTACAGCAGGTTTTCCTTTGATATGGTTGAGGACATAAGAGGAGAAGATTTTTCGTACGGTGAGAAATTACACTGCTGTGAAGAAACTTACTGTTCAAAATGTATCATAAAATTGTGTTCATCTAGATTCATCAGTTCCTATCAATGTTCATGTATTTCAAATTGTATATCTAATATAAGGCTCTTGATCAGCCAGCTTAAGCACAAGTCCAAAGGACTTGTAGTCTAGTCACATTATAACAGGTCTACTTTGGACCATTGGGGCTAAATGAAACCCTTTCTGGAAAAAAAATGTAACCAGTCCCATTTTATTTAAATAATCTGATGCTGCACCTATTGGATGGTTTCCTATTGGAGGATTATGATGATGCACTTTATTATATTATTGATGAGCTGTTGGTGCTTGTTTGTGGCGTTTCAGAAGTAACAGAATCTGATGGGTGGCACGAGACACCGGCACTCAACGGGACACCGGCTGAACCTGGCGACCATACACAGCCTATCCACTTGTAGGCTACTCGCTGTGTAGGTAGCGAGAACCGAAATCTTCCCCTGTCCTTTCTGTCTTTTAAATTGCGCGAAAAAGTAACCGCTCAAAGTATGTATTTTCACAAAAGTTTGTAAGATTCCACGGCGTTTGAAACAACGTTCCAGTAGCCTAACCAAAACCAGATAGTAACCAAAAAAGTTACCTTACTGTTTAGTCATTATAGCCAACGCTAAATCTATATTATCGCGAAAAATTGCCTTCGCTTGTGGAGGTAACCATAGCAACAGTTGACATATCGTTATACCTCGCTATAGAGGAACTTATAACCAACAAAAGCTGTCATTATCACGTTGTTGTAGATTTACACATCATAAACGTATCACAAAAATCTGCCGCGTTTTGTTTAAAACGTCTTAAAGATAGTTGACAGTTAGACAACTGCGCTAGGGGCGCCAAAAGACAATTTGGGTTGCGCTAGCCGAACCTCAGCCGATTGCGCCCAGAAAATTACTGATAGAAAGTCTTTCTAAAATGTCGACCCCCCCGAAACTCGCTGAATAATTCGCGCACTGATCATGATCAGTAAGCTAGAGCAGGCAAGCTCGAACTCTTGCTATTTCAGTACTTCCTGCACTTTTGGTCGTGTTCTATTTGAGTTCTTTTTTTACCCGTCTATCCCTGTGTGTACAGTCTGGCTCGGTGTTCAGTAATCCGCGCCGTCCATGATTTTCCCACAGCCCTACTAATGCCCCAAAGCCGCAGCTGCCACACGCTGCCAGTTGCTACATTGATCAATAATTTACCAGCTCGACGCCTCCCCGACCCGCTACCCCGGTGCAGCCTCGGGTCGACTGAGGCGACAACCGATATTTACTCACGCGGAGGGGACGTTTATTCTCCCGTGCTTTAAATGCAGCGTCAGTAAGCTTTAGCCAACAGGCAAGATCCCTTCGGTGCGTCTACGGATTAGACTGTCGCAATGTGCGCGCCGCGTATTGGTGACTGCAACGGCATTTGAGGACGCCTCTCGCGTTCATCTGTCCGGGAACAGCGGGGGTCCCGTTATGGTGCGGGAGATGCAGTCAAGACAAACAGGAACTGACTTCAGGACATAAAGACGAAGAAACTCACTCACGGTCACGCAGAACGTCTTCGCACGAGCGGTTCTGCGTACACCGGCGCTCGCGGAGAATTTCAACCGAGCTTGTGAATTCCCCGGTCGGTGCCGCCAGCGAGGCTCCATCGTGACAGCAGGAGAAACATATTTTAAACGGAACGGTTCACAGAATAGCCTACGCAAGCAGTGCCCAGGGACGCCGATAATCCATCGTTCCGTAAAGTGCAGGAGAAAGCTTTACTTTTACAGACGGGACAAACTCTGGGAAACAGCCCGACTTGTTGAGTTCTTTTTTCGCTTCCGGTATCACCGAAGAAACCGACTGGTGCACCCGCTCCCTCTCCTCTTTTTTTTTTGGACGCGGAAGGTTTTAAAGAAAAATGGGTCTTTGAGGAGAGCTGGCAAATTCCCCTCAACTACAATGGTACGTGCTATGAGAATCAATATCTTTCCCGCTGTTTGCAGACATCGAAGCCAACAGATTTCAAACGTCGAAGCGGAGCTGTTTAGAAATTTAAAAAAGCGCAATCTGACAACTCGTTGCTCAAAGATAAAAATATACAGTACGTTCGCCTCCCTTTCATACAACATGCGGTTTTCTAATAATGTTGTGTAGCTGTTTGGAAAGTGCTGTGAAATACCAAGAACACTTAATTTTGTTTTTCTATGTCTAGCAAGGAAATAATAGCTAATAATAATAATAATAATAACAATAATAATAATAGCCTAATAATGTAATATTAATAATAATGGTGACTATGATTCCTCCAAATACAAATACAAAATAGCCTTACATTTAGACTGTCTCATCTACATGTAACAGGTAATTATTATTATTATTATTATTTGAATATCATGAGTCTTGATTGTAATGTTTTCTTCTTTTTTTAGGTTTAGGGTAATTTTAGGTTGTACTTCAGTGTTAATATTTATTCAGGTGGCGTTATCTCTCCAAAAGCATAATCTAAACTGAAGTAGTCAGGGAAGGTCTAAATCCACATGCTCAGTTCCACATCATATAGCAAAACTATCTGGTCTAATTAAATTGATATTAAAGAGATGAAGATGTATAAGACCAACTATCTGTTGCAGAATGGATTTTTTAAATATTTTATTATGATGAATTTTGCAAGATCTTTTAGTAGGCTAGATGTTTTTGAGGGTACTTTTATTAGAGTTTGTAATTAGCATGCAGGCCAATGTTGTTATACCTGCTTGAAATGCAAGTAATTTCAAATATATAATATCTTTTATATATATATATATATATAATATATATATATATATATGAAGTATATATAATACTATCATTGTGATGTGATGAAAACAGTTAGCACATCTTGGCATGTCTGAAATTGAGATTTTCAGTCACAGATTTTCAGCACAACAGGCAGTTTTCAAACAGCCGGATCTTAAAATGAGCTGCATTATTCACGCTATAAAATATGGGGAGCCAGTGTGTTCTATATAATCAAGTTACATGAAAATAATACTTGTGATTTATTTCTTTAAATCTACGGTGTTAGACTTACTTCAGTTGCTACTCACACCTGTGTGCGTTCAGAGGAGCAACATTATTTCCGGTTATTTGTTAGTTTAGGACTTGCATGCTCTAGTAATTTTGTCTGAATAAATATTTGCACAGCAAGCACATCAGGCTGTGTTTAGATTGGGAATTTTAAGTCAGACCTTAAATGTGAGACTGACAGGCCTTTGCAGGCTGAAGGGGCTGGATCTGAATATGAAACGCCACATTTGCCTGCAGCAAGCATTTTTTCATCATGACAAATCTTTTCAAAGCATTGAACATCCTCTTCAGCCAAGCACACCTGTGAGATCTACGCAATAAAGAAATGCAAACTAATTCTCCACGAGCGAGGTCAAGCACTCGAGTCAGATTAAAGCGTCTGGATGGTGTGAAGTGATGACTAGTACACCGAACTCGGTCAAATTAGCGGTCTAAATGCATTTCACAAACCTGCTCGAAATCCCATTGGCCGAACTCGGGGACTTAGTTATGGCGACTCGGCTCAGGCTGTGAATTCCAGAACCGTCTTTTCTAGATTGACTGGTTGTCACGATGCCAGGGTTGCCATGGATGCAGTGCCCTGCGGTGATTGGTGGACGGCTGCATGAACTTGTTTCTGGGTGTAAACTTCTTATGGGAGGACGTTTTGTGTTTGTGGCATCTGTGTTGGCACATGAGATGCCGTAATGCAGAGCCACCTTCTTTCTTTTATTCAGCCCATTAACAGTGATGAACATGTGCAGACGAACACCGCAACACCACTGCACACCTGCACACACTCACACACAAATGCGTATGCGCTCATAAACTCCCAGCGAATGCATGCATGTATAGATACACCTGGAGGGCTCACAGAGGCCCTTACAAGCACGTTATGGAGAAGACAAGCCGTGAAAGTGGAGATCAGAGGTGCCGGGTGCAAACCGGGTTTGGCGTGAGCCAGGAAACTCGTGTCAAAACCCCAAACAGAGCTTTAATAATTAGCAGCCTCTCGTTCATTCCAGATTCTCTCTATCGGTCTGTCTCTCCATCTCTCTCTTTCTCCTTCTGCTATTGCCTCTGAGATGCTGGTGTGAAAAATCACATTTTTCCAACAGTTCTCCCCGAGGTGCTACTGGCAGACACACAGAGAAAGGACGCTTCATCCTTTTATATAGCACTCGTTCTCTCATTCCTCCTTCTTTCTCCTCTCTTTTTTTTTTACTCCGTCTCTCTTTGATGCGGTTGCCATAGAGGACAGGTTTATATGCAGGCTGATTTGGCTCGGTATTGCCAGCTAGTAAATCATAATGGTAAAAAACAATGGTGCTAATAGTAATTGCTGTGTCGTTTGGAGACAAACAAAAGACAAAGAAAAAGGGGTGAAAAAAGGGAAAATCAGTGGGACCTGTGCTGATTGTTCTCGGGCCAGCTGGTTTTTGAATGTGTGGAGGACGGCCAGGTGTGTGTGTGTGTGTGTGTGAGTGAGTGGGAATGTTCTGTGTAAAGTTAGCAGATACATATGTAGACTCTGTGTTGAGGGAATGAATAACTGGATTGCTGTGTATGTGAATTGCTGTGGTTTTGTTACTATAACTATTGCTCATATTTTGAGGGTTTTCAAAACGGCTAAAACCCTAAATATTAAATACTGGTGCGTAATTTTGGTTTGTTGTGGAAAGATGTGCTGTTGCTTTTCTAAGAGGTTCTAAAAGGCCTTAAAAGAGGTTGAAAATAAATTATAAACTTGATGTGACCAGGCCTATATCTACACTTTAAAAACAAATTCAGAAAACCCGTTAATGCATGGTTGCAAGTTGAAAATTCTTATATTGATTTAATTAAATCTTAGGAAGTTGCAAATATTTTGATGAGTTCTGTTGACACAGTGTTGATCATTACATTACATTACAGCTTAATATTGTGTGTAATTTAAACTCTCTTTTTAAATGTAACTTTATTTTTTAAATAAGTTGTAGTAAATTTATGAAATTGTTTTGATAACTTTGCAATTTGTCAGTGGAAATCGATTTAATAATTTAGAGTAATTTTTTGAGCAATGTTGTAAATTATTTAACTTTTTTTTATAATTGTAATTTTTTGAATCATAAACACACATTTGTTTATATTGCCAGTTATCAAGTCACTCTAACTCAGTGTAGTTTGTTGAATGAACATAATTTTTTTTTTTTTTTTAGAAATGTTTGTAAGTCCAGAAAACCAAAACATTTGTCTTTAGAGTGTAGGGGCCAAGAGCCATTTGCAGCAAACAGCTTAAAGGGATAGTTCACCGAAAAATGAAAATTCTGTCATTTACCCATTTTCACGTCATTCCAAACATGTTGGACTTTTCTTCTGTGGAACACAAAAGAGGATATATTTTAGAAAAAAAGCCTTTTTCTTCTATACAATGAAAGTCTATGAGGTCTAATGTTATTTACAGGTTAGGAATAACATGAGATTGAGTAAATTGATCAAATTTAAATTTTTAGGTGAACTATCCCTTTAAGTGACCAACCAGAATACCCTAGCAGCTGCATAGCAATGCATTTACCAGTTTAATGTGGACAGTCACCACTCAAATTTCTTCTAATCATCTAGTTTAAAAGTAAAGTGTGTGATTTTCAGTCTGTTTTTCAAATAACATTGGCTAAACCAATGACATAAATTTTGGTCCAAGACCACCAGTTTGTCCGAACAATAGTCAAAGAGGGATTGAAAGTAGTTTGAAACAGTCATTAATTTTGCAGTTCTGTTTAGCGCTGAAATTACACACTTAAACCCCAGACCACAAAAGTGTGTGTGTGTGTGTGTGTGTGTGTGTGAGAGAGAAACTTCATATTTCAGGAATTTAACCACTTAAGCATTCCACTAAACCACAAATGTATTGCCATATGCCTCCAACCCATATAGACCCCTCTCTCTCTCTGTCTCTTTCCCCCGTAAGGACCTATGGAGGAACCCCCTCATCTGATTCCGTTATTCCCACCAATTAAACATTTTAAACAAAGAGCTCTATTTATCGGTGAGAGCGAGGAAACTTGTCGTAATTAACACATTTACATACATCTCCATTGACTCCAATTAGGTCAGAGGCTCCCAGAGCCGCTTTGAAATGTCCCTCTTTTCTCTGTGCGCTTCGCCTCTAAAATGTTAATTAAGAAGAGGCTTGAGATTCTGGCTGAGGGCTGGCCATATGGACCCTGCATATGCTCCATATGCATACAGCCCATATATAATTAATAGCTTACTACAGAAAAATAGGAGCTTTTTGGAGGCGAAGACGAGGCTGAAGGTTCTTCCTCTCGAAATAATGATAATAGCGAAATTCAGAGTTCCTCCAGGCGCCAATGTAGACTTCTGTTCTCCATCTGTGGACAAGACAAATGAACGGATGATCTCAGCGTGGCGAAATACGGTCGAGTTGAGTTTGTTCAGCTGGATTGTGCGGCCTGGCCTCGCTGACGGCTTTAATTTGCTGGTTTATCTTAGGGGTTGAGAATCAAGTCAATTAAATTAAGAGAAATCGAATGAGTCAGTGGAATGTTTTCCATTTTCTGCTTCGGTTCAGAGCGATGGGAGCCATTGGAAAGAGCGCATGGTGAAATCTGGTTAGCTGATTTCCTGGAACACGAGAGTAATCGATACCCTGAAACTAAACAAAAGTAAACACTTGAGTCAATCAATACCTAAAATCCGCATAAAGAAATCCAACCGAGAGCGTTCGGAGTTTGTCAGGGATTTTGTAGAAGTGCTTTAAACCTTCCACTTGCGTCACTTTTTGCTAGACATTTGGGCTTTTGATTAGTGCTCTTTAAATGACAGTCAGGTTTGTTTGTTTTTTTAAAAGAGCTGGAGAGCTTCACAAAACATCAGTGAAGGGTTCACCTGCTTACTGCTATTTGCTGCCCCATAAAATGCTCCTTCCCACAGCTTTCACTCTTTAGCTCTTCTGTTTTCAACAACTTTCTCAGAACAGCCAGAGCCGTGAACTTGCCTCTGAGTAACGTGTGCTCTTTAATCGTTCACTTTAATTATCAAAATGCATGTTTATGTTCTAATAAAGCCAATCAGCAATTGTTCCGTGCTTGAATGAGATTTTAGCGCGCTGTAGCTGAGACCCTATAAAAGTGAGGGAAAATTGGGAAAGCTAACGTTTCATTGGGTGGATATGAATAGGCTTTGTTATTCACCACTGCCCGAGCCTAGTGCCAATGCCTGGGACTTATTATGAGCGAACTGTGTGTGCGCGTATGCGCTGGAATGGATGTTGATATGTATTTATGCACACAAACATGTATTTGTGGTTAAAGTTTATTGTTCATATTTGAACATTATTAGTGTGTGTGTAGATGGTGGATGGTTGTTGAATGAGGTCCTGGTTGGCTCTCTGGATACCTGCTGTGGTTTATGAAATTCTGAGTTTTACTTTTTCAAAAAGTTCCTTATGCTTTTCTCTTCTTTTTAATGGAGATGTAGGTGTGCACCACTCTAAATCTTAGAGACTAGTTTTTCTTGCATTTACGGTAAATTTCCTTCCATCTAGAGCCATGCATTCATTCAAAAAATGCTCCAGACAGGCATATAAATTAGCATTATTTACACGCATATACGAGTACTCTTCCTAATAATTATAGAAGTGACTCAAAAGCAAACAAATATGAAATCTTGAAATATCCAATCTTACCTAATGCATTAAAATGCACTGCCATTTAACATCATGAAAGTCTTGTAGAAGCTGAGCTAAATCGGAGTGCCATCAAACGTCATCTCAGTGCAGGCTAATTTTGAGTCGATTGAGAGATTGGTTGGATGTTAATATAGATATTACTTTATATATTTAAAATGTTTTACATACTTTGAGTTTGTTTTGATGCTGTGTTGTTTATGCTTTTATTAATAGTGTATAGTAATTTCAGAAGTGAAGATGTTGTTTCAGTGCATACACTGCATAATGATTTTTCAAAGCTGTAAATAAAACAAAGATTATTGGAGTACATTTTACAAGAAAATACTATTTTTCACATTAATTCAATATGTTACTTGCCATTTTGTTTTTGTAAAAAATTGTGAAATTTACTAGCAATTTCTACATAAAATCCTACACTTTTTTTTTCACTGTATATGCTGCAAAGTTGCCTTTAGTCACTGATCTAGAGTCAGTGTTCGCTACGCTCTAGTAACTAAACCAGCAGTAACAAGCAGCGCTGTCCTGGAGTTTCCTAATGAAGCTTACAGTATACGCAGAACACACATGCACACATCATGCCTGTGACCAGAGGAAGGTTAAGCTTTCTGCAGCTTTACAAACGCTCCGCCTATGTGCTGTCTGCTTGACATACAAACATGACAGACTGGTTTATTTTAAGAATTGAGCACAAATGGAACACGGAGAATCAAAAAGAGTTAGAGACCATGTGACTGACTGAGGTATGTTCCACTAAAGTCTTACGTTTCTGGCTTTGTGATGCAGCTCTTGGTCAGATTTATCTGTCAAGAAGTTATTTTTTGTTTGACCCTATGACTAAATTTTCTGTTTTGTGTTTGATTACAGGCCACAGAATCGTATCTGGTGCATGATGGTCCCCATCGAGCCCCGGGCATCTCAGAGTGTTTCCTAGTGCCTGAATCCTACAGGGTACAAGCCATTTTCCTGTTTCTTTCTGTGTTATTGTTGTTCATGTTATATGTTTCTTGATTTTTCTGACTGTAACATGATGAACTGAACTTTGATTTCTTTCTCATGGCTGATGTAATTAATCTGCTTTCAGGCCAGACTGAGTTGGACTTCAGATTGAGATAAGATGAGTTGGAATCAGTTAAGCAAACTATCACACTCAGATAGAGCAGAGATATAATCGAGAATGCTTTTGATTAATTTTCTCTTTCATATCCTGTGTAGAGAGAAAGGTGTGTACATGTGCATCATAAATCTCATCGACCGTTTATAATCTCGTATGCTGCGTTTATATGGTAAGATGGTGGTTAGCGTTGAGAGGAATGCCGAGTTTATGGGGAGAAGCAGCTGCAGGAATTATCTACATAAAATATCATCAGGATTATTTAACTGCCAGCCACAAGGGAATGGTAAAAAGCAAAGTGTGTGTGTTTGTGTTGGGTTAAAACCTCACACACGGACTATATCGCTCGCATATGGTTCTCTTATGTGAGTTTTAATGGAAGTCTTAGCTGCTGCAACCGCAACTCGACCGTGGGTCTGCTTAACAAAGAACTGGGTGTGTGCGTGTGCGTGTGCGTGCATGTATGTATTTGTATGTGTGTGAAAGTATGCGTGCGCTGAAAGCAGAATTGTTTTTTATGCACCTCCTGCTATTTTGTAGAGTAATGGCTGCGAGATCTGTGTGTGTGTGAAGCACGAAGACTGTGGTTTTGGATTTGTGCCTTTCAATGTGGTAATCCCAACCTGTGTGCCCTTTTTCTGACCTCGCTCTTAACTCGTAATGTCAATGTTTTTCTTCATGTTGTTGTTGTATATCGGCTGTTTTGCAGATGCATTTTATCACAAGCAACATACTGTATTGTGGAGTTTGTCCTCCACAATAGTGATCAATCAGGATTACGGAAAATCATAGGTTCATGGGTTTTCTGTTGAGGAAAGTTACTTTGAAAAATAATGCATTGCAGTATTGCGTTACTGCATAAAAAGTAACTAATTGTGTTACTTAGTTACTTTTTATGAAAAGTAATGCATGGCATTACTTATTGTCACCTGAGCTGGGCTTGTATATTTAATTTTAAGAAGAAAACAAAAAGTTATATTTTTGGAAACTGTAAAAGCCCTTTCAAAGTGAAATTAATAAGCCTCAGGCAGAAGGAAGTACCTCAGCTTTTGCGCTTACTCCCAATTTCCCAGTAAATTAATGGGAAAACAAAGTAATGTGCATTACTTATTTGAAAAAGTAACTCTTACATTTTCTTGTCAATTTGTTACTTTAGTTACTTGAAAAAAGTAATCTGATTATGTAACTTGGGTTACTTGTAATGCTTCATCTCAACACTGGTTGTCTCTAACATTATAAACTTATAGCTCTTTACCATTACACTGTAAAACAGTGACATTAACTAAATAAATTGAATTCATTTCACTCAAATATTACTGAAACTTGGTTGTACTTACTAGAAAAACATTACATGAACTCAAAATCTGATTACATTAAGTTGGACTTGAGCTGAATGAGTTGCAGCAGATTTCTAGTTCCCGGCAAGCTTTGAGTTAGACCATATAAGGAGAATAAAAACTAGGTGTTATTTTGTTTGGTTTCACAAAAACATATAGAGATATGTGTTAGTGTAAAATATTCTGTTATTTTGGTATTTATAGGGTTTTCTGTTATGTGGCAGTTTTGCATGCATAGAGAAGGTCAGCATCTATAAAAACAAAACAAAAACTGTTTGTGTGCTCATTCTGTCTATAAAAAGTGGTAACCTGCAATTGTTATCTTAAAGAAAAAATTTCTACCCTTTTTTTTTTTTTTTGCATAAACTGATGTGTAGGTTGGTTAGTAAAACCAGTTAATTTAGATATTACTTTTTTCAGTGCATCAGCATTCAGTTTCTTGTAAATTATTGAAAATAAATATATTCTTTACTCATATGTCAAAAGTCAACCGATTGTAACTCCGTTTCTCAACCTGTAGTGGTAATTTCTAAAGCGGCTAGTAACCTACAACTCCATGGTGTGTTTTCCCAGATATTGATTAAACTTCGTGCTAGATTAAGCCTGTAGTCCTGGATTAAATTGTGCCATAACTGGTAAGTGTCCTTTGTGGTGTTGGCTTAAGCGGTCTATGAGAAAGCAATCCTAATAAAAGAGCAAGCTAATCTGCCTCTTAAAGTTTGACAGCAGTGGCACAGCAGAGTTTCACGGCTGGAGAAGGTGCAAGATAAGCATAGTTGAGCATGCCGCTAGGCAGCCTGGGCGCTGTGGTTTGCCACAAAACAGATGTGGATTTAGGAGACCACCCTGCAATACTGTGATGCAGGACTCGGGCCTATAGATGAGTCATACAATAAGAGAGAGGCAGAGAGAGGGGTTACTTACCTTCCATTAACTGATTAAAATACAGATTGGAGTAGTGATGCACAGGGGAAAAAAGTATTGCAAACCGAAAGCAGTATTTGAAAAAGCTGCTGACACAAAGAATGCAGTCAGTCCTGCTGCCATTGATCAACCTTTGCATATTTGTTTAGAATTGCACTGATTCCCAAGGCTTAATGGCTTTAGTTGATTTTTTTTAAAAAGTTTGTTATTTACAATATTATAGTCATCAATGACTGATACATGTAATGCACTTTTATGACAACACAAAATTGCTGAAAATGAAAATGTTCACCATATTTACTCAAAATTACCTAGAAAAAATATTTGAAGCATTATAACATGTAGGCTACCTACCAGTATAAATGATAGTATTGCATGCTTTGGGAACTAGTGTGCAGTTATGGCAATGCTAAATCTGACTATTTCCCAAAAACTGTGGCCTTAAATGACATGGGTGCATTTTATATACCCAAGTTTTGTGTATTTAAACTTTTCTGTCACTAGATGAATGCACGCCTTCTGCAAGATTATAGAGAATGAGAAACTCCCGACTTTTTTATCAAACGGGAAAAGGGTGAAGGGGAGAACAAGAAGGAGAGAAGTTTTTTTTTCTTCCTAAAGTTTGAGCTTTCACTTTCTGCCTTCGAGGCGGGGTTAGCGGCGAGAGCAGCATGGAGTAGGCGCAAGGGGGGACGGCGAGCAATTGCAATGCAGCAAAGCGGCGAACTTCCACTCAACTTCAAAACGCGATTCATTTCCCGCCTCTGAGATAACTATGTACTCTCCGTACTGCCTGACACAGGTAAAATGCCTTCATTTAATTAATCAGTCGTGTCTGTGTGTGTGGTATGCTGCATTGTAGTACCGTTGCCGTGTCTTGTCTTCTCTATTGCTGCTTAATAAATGCATTTCAAGTTATGCGTTGCGCTTTTTAGAACGTTCTTTCCGGCCGCGCGTTTATTTCCAGATTCCAGCTCGTTCGCGGAATCGTTTCGGAACTCCTCTCGTGCGTTTCATTGCACATGGGATCGAAGAGAAAATGGCGCTTCTCCCAAATCTATTTTATATAAAAGGAGATGGGTTTGCCCGGAGAGGAAGCGCAACTGGCATAGTAAACGGCTCGAATTTTCGATGTCAAACTATAAAACGCTCTGGTCTGATTTCTTTAAGTTGTTTTCCAAAGCTGTGGTGTTTCAGGAGATGACCCCGACGGTGTGTCCAACAGCTGCCGTGCATGAACGTCTCTGCGCTCGAGTTCAGAGACATGAAGGGACATTGATCTACCTGTCCTGAGTGAGAAATGTTTCCAAAATACGTTAGCCTATATGTGCGTTTCAGGGATATGTTTTGTTCTCCTGTAATAGTTTAGTAGACTTATTTTATTGTAAATTAATGGACCGAGGAGAATACAATGTTAAAACGCGTTTGCTTCTAATGTGAAGACTGCGCGAAAGAAATGCATTTTTGACGTTATGCAGGTGGCTATTTGATGCATGTACAACTTGACATGCTATTTTAAAAATCTCTTATAAGTTGCCTAGTTCACCATATTCATTCATAATTTATGAACCTTTTTTCATAATCTTAGGCAGGTTGGAAGCTTGGTTATGTGAAGCGATGATACGCACGCTGGCCTGTTATGGCAATTTTTATGCATAAAGATCTTGTTGTTTGTACAACACATTACAAATATCAACATAGTAGTAATAAAAGTACTTTCAGGATACAATTAAATTATTCCCTTAAAAAGTTTCATGACAGTTGGCTGTAATAGGCCGAGGTTCAATCAGAGCAATTCATGCCAAATTGACGGCCGACTTAATATACGGTCACCAATCTTTCAAAAACATTATTCTCTTCAACTGTCTTTATATACTTGACAAGACGTCAGACTTTTGCAGTTACAAAATATTTTACTAAAATTTCTTATAGGCTAGATCACAAAAAGTTGTTCTTAGATTACATGTTTGTCTTAGTCTAAAGCTAGTCTTAACTCTCTTTAATCGTTGGCCTCAGATATAGACTATAATGCTTAAAAATATTAAGTAGTGTTTGTGTTAGTAGTCTTATATTTTAACACAGATGTCCGTTTTGGAAATTATAGCCTACTCTGTCCCTGACGGCCTACACTTGAAGCCTTTTTTTTTTGCATAAGCAGTATTATTTTTTTAAGAAGCATTTGTGTTCATCAAAGCTGCGTGTATTTGAATAAATAATTCAAAAGCAAATTGAAAATGTATTTGCAGTCGTGTGCCGTATATGCGCGCAGGGGCTTGTTTGTGCTTCACGCCGCTTGAAGGAGTCGAGCCGCTGCGGCTGTAATCTCGTCCATCTCGGAGAGTCTCTCTTGCCCAGTTTGGCCCGGGTTTGTGGCAGTCGCTCTTTCTGGCTGTTAAATATTCCTGTAGCAGACATTCGACAGGTCTTTAAAATAACTTTCCTTTAGGCTAAGACATAAGTAATTGAATTCTCAATAGCTAATGTCCTACAGGCGTACATAAACTTATTCTATCTTGTTCTTATAATTAATTTCTTTTTTCAACTTCTCAATTTTTAAAGGATTTTGGTCTTGGCTTCAATTTCTTGGCCGCAAATAGGCCTTTCTCCTTTTCCCCACACGGCAGACTGGGTCACGCCAAACTGTCGCTGAATCCAAGACGTCTGTGTCTAAAATAAATCTCCTTTTCTCTCATTTTGCGTAGTCGACGGCTCTTGTTTTTGTGGCGAATAATTGTTTTCTTGCTAATTAATTTTTTGTTTTTTAAAGCAGATACAAACTAGGTCTTTTTTTCCAATGTAAAATATATAGGCCTGAACGGCAAGCCGTTTGTAAAGTGCCTGCAACCGGTATGCCTATTATTGTTATTTTTTTAAAGATGTACCTGTGTTAATAAAAAAAATAGGCCTATGTGTGTTTTTTTATGTAATAATGCTAAAAGTGTATTTGCAGTCCTGTGCCAGGGCTGCTTAGAGCACGGCCTAGTCAGCGCACTCGTTCAGTCGTACGCATTCAAGTCTATAGCTATAATGAATAGGCTATATTCCTCTTTTACTGTATTTATAATAGTTTTAAGCTGTGAATTGTAGGTTTATTGTTTTTTGTTTTTTACTTAGTACTTCTGCAGCCGTCAATTCAACAGTTTGAATATTTCAATATTTGCTTTGCGCAGTCGGCGAAAAGGGCGATTGGTGGAGATCCAGTTAACAGTGAAGAGTAAACAGTAGGGTCAGTGGCAAACAATAGCCTATCTAAGATAAAAAGGATAAATCTTTTATAAATGTAGTTTAAAACACATGCCAGTTTCTTGAAATGTATTTTTTTTTATTATTATTTATGTCGGTATAACCATTTTGAAAATATATATTTTTTAATTAAATATTTTAACCAAGGTTAAAAAAAGAAAAAAGAATATAGCCTACAGGAGGTGATACAAATGCAAATATTTAAAGGTAACTCAGCTTGACCTGAACTGTTGCCCATTCATCAAAAGGTCAAATTTTGTGATTTTTCTAGATATGTCCTCTCTGTTTTATGGATTTGTTGTCATGGCAAAAAATGTCTACCTACACCACTGACTCTGATTTGGCAGACAGCAGTGTTTAAATATTAATGCTTTAAAACAGAATTGCATAGTTGCAAAAATTCAATAGGGTTTTTTACAATATTTTTTGAAACATTTTTTTCTGCTTTTAGCCTCAGAAAAGAAATCAAAATGACTTTCTGAAACGTATTCATCATATGAATTCAATCAGGCCTAATTTTTGGTATCATTTACATCTATAAAAATGTATTTTCTTTTCTCAGTGAATCCGTTTGTTTGGAAAAGTGTTTTGTCTCAGGAATTGATAATTCAATTTGTATTAGCCTATTCGCAATTATTAGGTGTAAATGTTTTTCTTTTTAATTGTAACAAAGTGTCTCAGACGCACCTAAGTAGGGAGTGCATGTGAAGCAATAAAGGCCACTGCTTACGGGTAAAACCCCAAACCTTTATCACACTGATTTACAGCGTCCTCGTCTTAAATCTTTCAGCCGGTGTTGGCATTAGGTCGACTGTGATTTTGATTGCGGCGATAAAAGATCCTTCAAACCTGCAATCGCGCCACGTAGTGCGTGTGTTAAAAGGAATCCCTCCTTTGTCTCTTCCCAGCAAACATTTGGACGTTTAATGGCGGTTGAAAAGACGTCCCTCCGACACGTCCCGTCATGGTTGAAAAATATATCCAAAATGGAAATT